>DWON01005712.1:0-14625 GCA_018251015.1 Phocides pigmalion okeechobee
GTTTTTATTGTAATTAGTTTTAAGATTTTCATCATAGTTTAAAATGTCCAAGAAGGTGTTGCGGATGTAAACCCAGAGCAAAGGTATTACCTAAAATATGAAGGATTTTATTTTAGAATCTTATTAGAGATCTATTTAACAATGGTGATAGGACATTTTTAACTGTTTCTTGACGACATATTCGTCTCACCGTTTTCTGTTATATAACAGCAGAGTATAGTTCGTGTGTTCTAGTTTTCAAGCAGTTTTAATCTTTAATTATTGCACCGTAGTTCTAAATAGTAATAAGGTATTTGAGATTGACTTCAAATAAGTCGTGTACGCGTAACTTGTGACTTATTTCTTTAACTCAATCTATAAGCGTACGCTTACCATCACGAGCTTGTAGACTTGTTTCATACATTTTTAATAGAACAAACGTTTTAGTGCAAACAAGGTGTGTACTTAAAAATCACAAAAGGCATGAAGATTCATATATCAAACAAATACAACGAGAATTAATATAACTCTTGCTTATAGATCAATGTTCTGTCCTAATGCTGCGTATGAGTCTCATGTCGGAATGAGAAAGGATTAGCCATTCTCCACTATACTATTTAAATGTATGTTAATAGACTTCACACATCTAGGAGACTGCGTCATTAGTTATACTAATTTATACTTATTTATACTAATGACGTACTATAAAATATATAATCGGTATCTAACATTTCCAAACATACTAAATCACACATGTACATGTAAATCAAAATGAATCAAAAGATTTAATTTGATATGTGCGGTTTTGAGAAAAAAATAGAACATACTTCCAAATCTGGCTTATCTAATACAAATTATTTAATAAAAAGTTTCCGACTTAATATTTGTTTCACAATGAAATTCGTGTTCAGACTAATCGCATGAATGATATGCTTTAATGATAGAACAATAATGACTAAAACGTAATATCTTTCCTTTAATAAAATTCTCTACCTATTGTATAGATCCAGTTGTCTGAAAGTCTTCGCTGAAACAGCACGAAGGCAGCAGTCCTAGATCTGAAAACCTGTAACACAATTAGGTACCTACTCATATATATTTAAATACTAATAAACCTGAAGAAACTGAAATCTCACTGGGAAATTGAAACTGAAACTGAAAACTAGAAATCCTTACAAACTATGAAATATTTAATTAATCATAGTAAAGCATAGTTAGGTTTATCATTAATGTATATTCTTTATGCAAGTAGCAAACGAGCCAGCAGACCACTAGAACAATAATTGGAAAACTCTAAGTAGAATTGGATTTCTTCCTGAGATCACTCATAGATGTAATGTTACTGAGAACTCCGTCCGGTTAAATCCTGTAAGTAAGCATCCTGACGTTTAGCTAAAATACGTTTTTTATGAAGAGTACCAAACGAACATGTAGGGTAGATACCTGACGTTAAAAAATCATGATGTTAAAAGGCATGGACGTCTACATATAAATACACGATCAAAAGCCCGAAAAATCCCAAAGGAGTAGTAACATGCGTATGTATGTGTGATCTAGTTTAGGTGGTAATCTTGTTTTATGTTAGTTGGTTACCCATGTCCTTAGATAAGCAGCAGAAACGATATTACAGTGAAGTGGATTGCATACCGAGTAGCTACATTAATTTCATAAATGAAACATGAAATGGGCACACCTCATAATGAGAGGTATGAAGAGATTATCAGACTTTACACACCTTGAAGAACTTTATGAAAAATTCTTAGACAAGCAGGTTTGCTCACCATCTTTATTTCACAGTGAACGGACGTGATATTTTTTATCTTAAATGAAACAAATGGAGTTGCAGATTAAAAATCTTATCCGGCTATTAATCAACCCCAAATAATTCTGTGTTTATTTGAGTTGTGTGTCTGTATTAAAGGATAAGCCTCTTATAGCCCGAAATACATTCAAAACAAAAGACCTTCCTTCTTTGTAGTAGTCATATTTTTTTTATCTCCTTAATTTTGTGTGTGTTTTTTTTTATAATTGTCACTTTCCAAAGTTCCTCTTCTCAATGTTTATTAGGATTCTCATTTATGCTCTGGTGTGCCTAAATCTTCAGTAGTTTGTATAAATAAAATTTCAGTATCTGTATTTGAATCACATCAAGGCGAGATATCAAATGTATTGAATTTCAAGTGGAATTAAATACATTAGCGATCCTCTTAGCAGATAAATAAGTGATGGCAGTAGGAGATTTAAATGGTAATTAGATAGCGGGTTTTCGATGCTGCTCGACCTCTTCATGGGCAGATTAGGGATAAGTCTCTGTTAGCTTTTTGCTAGATGCAGGACTATGATTTCCTGGATATTTCCTAATTTACTCTAATTATTTCTATCAACTCGCGTGGTTCTATATATCACGGCGAAAAAACGTTTTAATGATGACCACCGTAAAACGGATAATTTAAGTTTCGATTCTAACGAGCCAGAAATTTTGAATGATAAATTTAGATTTTGTACTGGTTCTAATTGATTTATTACTCTTGAATGATGATCATATGTTAGAACATAAAGAATCCTAACATAAGATTATGCATAGAAAATGTTATTAGCTCTATTATTTCCTGACTTGCACTGAGAGTTTAAGTTCGAACTACAGATGTTGAATGGACATTAAAAATATGATTTACAAAGTATTTTAATCGTATATAAAAATGCAAATTATTACTATTTCATTTTATTTTTGGTAATAACTATGTTACGTAATATATGTACATTTCTGCGTATACCTATATAGTGTTTAATACTATACTATACCTACAGTATAAAATAAAATTGACTACAAAATGTCAAATTAACTTCATATCTTTGATTAGCTTATTTAAAGCAACATAATTATGATTAACCCAATACTATCCCATTAATGGGGCACACCTGAGAATGAGAAGTATCAAGCCAGTTCATCATTCTGAAAAAATGTAGATGAACTGACTTGACACACCTTGAAGAACTTTATAAAGGATTATTAGACATGAAGGTTTCCTCACGAAATTTATTTCACAGATAAATTAAGGGATGTTTTTTTTAATGAAATAAAATAATGATTGTTGATAATTATATTTTAATACTAACTGCTTACCTAGAATTGACTTTTAAATTATAAAGTATATATCTAATGGCAATCATGTTTAAATTTACAAAATATTTAGTATCTGTAAATTTAAGTAATGATTGTATAATTTACGTAATAATTAATTTAAATTAATAATACGATTTTTAATGGGAAATTTCTGATCTAAACTTCATTCATATAAACGATTATGCTCGATGTACATTCTACTAAGAAATTATACCATTATATTAAAATAGACTAGTTTTTTTACCTTTAGCTGCAAATAAATATAAGTCTAAATTACGTACTGTTAAAAACAAAAAAATCATAATCAATTACTTTAACAAACTCTACATTGAATATTTTCTTTTTCCAAGTGAAGTATTTCATATGAAGCTTATTTTATAAGCTCATCCAAATACTGCCATAAAAGTACTGAACAAGAAAGTAAGCCACTAGCCCCGCCTATTTCATCATGGTGGTACTTTTGCCTCAACATCTCATAGCAACTGTCACTACTGCGAGAAATCCATATATCTCCATAAGAACGAGATATCTATATATAAAACGACATGCATCAAACAGAGATAACTTCTGATGAGCGAGTGAGATAACTATATTTGGAGGTGCAGCTTATAATGCCAAAGTATTTCTGTAGTCGTAACTTAGCATGACTATTTGCATTTCAAGTGCAGTCTTATTACCTGAAGCAGAGGGTTCTGTTTGGTTTGTACAGCTGCACCGGTCCGATATTAAGCGGCGTCAGGTTGAACAAGGTAAGAGATATGATAAATACACATGTTAGAGTGTAATGGCAAATAGACGAATCCATGAGACTTGTTGCAATAAAGTTTCATCCAAATTCTCCCTTACTGCTTTCTTGGGCGTCAGGAAGATGGCGCTACTCGTGATGTTACTGAATTTATATCAGCTCCGTCCCTATACCTATTATTTAATTTTTAAAAATGTACGCAAATGTATCCGAATAAGTATAATTAATAAATTTAAAGTTTGATTATAGTGTTAAATTCATAGTATGTTAAAAAGAATGACTCTACCATAACAACCCTTTATGTCGTATAGGAAAGAAAGATGATACTATATTAAAATATATATATTGATTGGTTGTAAATTATACCTACTCTACCTTCTGAAGTAAAAGTAAGATCCATGAAATGCTTTTTCCCGAAATATTTATTTGAATGTACACAAATTCCTACTTTATATATAATTAAAGGTACCTACATACTTATAATACTATGCTTTAAGTTATAAACAAAGTAGATACCTAAATAACTGTATAGTAAGTAATTTAGTAAATATTGGAATTGCGACCAAGTAATCATTATAAAAGCTCTCAGCGATATTCTATTCAGTGACGGTTTTTAGCAACTTAACTTGAAGGTTTTCGAAAGGTCGAAAAATACGACTGTACTGTTCTGATATTTTTCAGAAAAATGAGCTTAAGAACTACAATATAGAAAAGAATGCTCTACAAATACATTAAGGTATTTTAAAGGTAAATGTGCTTAATTGCTTATAAGTACAGAAGTTGTTAAAGCCCAACGTTCATAAGATTTCGATTGCCATCGTAGGTATAAGTATACGTTTCATTATAAACCATTTACGTACATTGTTTTCCGGTTTTCCGTAGAGCGCGTGTTTTCAAATTTCCGCGTATATTGCGCCATGCTCAGGTCATTCATAGTTAGATGGAATATTTAAATTTGATACTCACGATTGTTGTCGTACTTCACGGCGTAGAAACGTCAAACTCGCGAGAAAGCACATCGCGTGAGCGGACGCGGCGCGCGTCGACGTTCGCCACGACACTGACAAACGCGCATTTTCCGACCGAAAAAACTCCTAGTTTCACACAAAAAAACACCTTCATATTTCGGTAAAAGTGCGGAGCGAGTCGAGATGTGTCGTCCGTGGCCGCGTTCGCATCTAAACGGCCCGAGTTTTATGTTAGATTACAGACGTAACTTTTATAGATCCTCGGTGCTATATAACGCGGTGGGCGTGTTCGGAGAACAGTGGCCCTTACGTGGTGAGGTTAAGGAGCATAATGGTACGCTGGCGATGGTGCACGGGTGTCATTAAATGTCGCGCGACGAGGGGCGAAGCGGGGGAGGTGTGTGGGTAAAGTTTTGGGTATTGATTGAATATGAGACGGATTAGTCACTAATGATCAACAATTGGGTGTTCCGCACGCCCTAATTGACAAGATGTGACCGACGTTTGAACAACCCTAAGTCTTTCTACTCGCTACACCTCTAATATTAATGGTTGTATCTAATCATGAAGACAATATCACGATCTGATTTACATTAAGCGCGTATAAGATAAAACCAATTTCATAGAAGGATTCAATAATGTGGGCGTTAGATTATAATCTTGAATACAGGCACATATTGATCCTATTTATTTTTTCGATGCCTTTTCGATAGAAAGAATGCATTGCGTAGGTTGATATGAATGCATTGTCGTGGGTAGAAAAGGTATAAAATAAAAAAAATAGGAAAGCTACTGTATTCATTGGGTCTCAAGTATCCGGTACCTATGTATTCTCCGAATCTAAATAGAGCAAGCTCTATAGTCTATAACATGTATAGGTATAAATTGATAGAAAAATATTTAGGTAAAAGGGAATCAGTATTTAAATATCTACTTTTAATGCTAACCAATATAAACACATGTTTATTATATTACCTTACTCTCTTCACATATCCTACGTAGTTGATCGAGCTGACGCAAGCATCGCTGTAAAGCTGCTGTCAGAATCGTTTGTATTCTAATTTCATTAGTATATACAAAGCGACGCGTACAAAACAGCTAATATAAAGACATATTTTCTCAGAAAATTAACACATCCTGCGAGTTCTGTCGACCTGACGCAACGCCACGCTACGAACACTGCTTTCAGGATAGTTTGTATTCGGATCACATTGTACTTGTGTCGAGTCTTTAGTACACTGAAGGACCGAATAAAAGACCCATTCGTTGTAACGCAGTATGTCTATGTTTTTTATAGTTTACGTCTCTGTACTTATGAAAGCAAGTTTCAAAATAGTAAACACATTCTCCATTGAAAAAATAAAAAAGTGTTTCTAAGTTCACTATATACTCGTATGTATTTCGAAGTTCACAATAATGATTTAAAACGGATTTGTGAGTTTTATCTTCTTCCGTGCATACGCATTTAGAAACCTACAACAGTCAATTAAATTTCATTTGGCGGTATTCGACTGTAATTCTAAGCAATGTCTACATGTAATTACCAATTGTATTTGAAATGGTAGATTTAATTCCGTATATTTGTAAGTTGCTAATACTTACAATAAAACACAGCTCAAGAAAAAATAATTATATTGAATACCTTACTATCCTTTAGGCTACCTAAAAATGTATTTTCACAAGTAAAGGACCGAACAATAAAAAGATAATTCTTTCTTTTTAAATCCTTAAATTGAAAAGAGATGTATTTTATCGGCCAATGTTACACTAGACGCGGACAAAATAAATTCCACCATCTTTAGACAGGGTCGCGTATACCTACTTATAACTGAGCTCCACGCGTGATATGACAGATATGTTTCGCTACCTGCGCCGTCCTCCGCTCTATCTACCTGCTACTGTCGAATACGAACACGGTTATAAAATAGATACATAGTACAATATTTAGATACCACGGTATAAATTTAAGTCGATGTGCATATTTATTAAGTAGGTACTCACAACAGTACCTATTTCACGTCTTTTGTGTAGGTAAATAATTTAGTAGATCCATTTATACATTTTTAGCACATTGTTATATTTATACTATACATGATGTATGTTACATAAGTTAAATGAAGTCTTAAGACATAGGATTTTTGATGTAAAAATAGTGAAGAAGGTATATAGTTATCATGTATGTATTTGTGTTACGTATCTGTACAGACTTTCAAAACCGGTTAATATTTTTTCACATTTAATCAGCATATTTAACAATGTACTAAGCACATTCTTTTGCAAACTGTCCTTAAGCTTAACCCTTCAAAGACGGGGGAGCATCAGAAATACCGCAGAGACGACCATTAAAGGGTCTTAAGGCAGTCTCGTTTTAGTTCCCTCCGGTATTTCCAAAAACAAAGGCTGCAGACGGATAAAGGGGGTGGCGAGGGTAGGGGTGTGCCAGGGATACGGCTGTAACAGTTTTACGATCGGATATACGGAGTGCTCATGCGCGATGCAGCTAGCCCTGGTCTAGAATTTGCATCGGATTATTGACGCTTCCCGGGCGCCTCGCCGGACGCCATTTTTGTTTACATGTTTGCACGTTAACAAACGGCGTAGATAGGCTATGGGTAGTAAGTATTTATAGTAAAGTAATATCTCTGCACGTGAATAAACGACGTAGGTAACTATGGGTAGAAAGTAACTATAGTAATATAATCTATTTGGATACTGACGTAAATTACTGCTTTATATAGGTATGTAGGTATATTAACGAATGTGAATATTCGTAACTGATTTGTATTGACACTCTGTGTAAGTCTGTGTAAGACTTGTAAGAGTAAGAATTTTAAACTGTTGGTCCAGGGTTAAAATATCAGACACGTATTTGTGAGTTTTCAGTTTTTTGTGTATCATAAATAATATATCTCATGACTTGACATTGACAAAGACGTTGAAAAAACCTGCGTGTTTAACCATTCTTAATACAGTTATTAGAGGTAAGTTAACTCTAGTTATCTGATTTGTATTGCCAACAATAAAGATATATTATATACGCCAAAATTTAAAATAATTGTTCATGAAAATACTTGTTAAATTAAAATTAGGTGATATTAAATTGACTTGTTTCATATATTTTCATGCAAAATTCGTAATTATACCTATGTAAGTTATTGTTAAAACTACTTTACGAGAATCCGCTGCACCACATACAATGATATATATTTAAACGCATGTACTATGTAAATAGGAAAATTGTAGAGAGTAAAAATATATACCACCAGATATACTACGATCAATACGTGTTTAGCCCCAAAATAGAGCATCATCAAGTAACTTGACTCTGCAACGGTTAATCGCTGAGCGATGGATCGGTGACTGTATGACTAAATAAAATTATTTTCAAAAATTAAGTAGGTAGGTATTTCTAGATATTATAAATTTAACATTACGTTTATACATAGTAATGTCAACGCAGACCACCCACTGTGACCCAAGAACCACTTTCAGTTATTCGTTTTTAATCATTTTATCTTTATTTTATTTAATCAGACAATATTTCATGATTCAAGCAATTACACTTGACAGGCATACTCGCGCTTCAATTGCGCTGCACTGACAGAATTCAATTAAAAGTTATGTTATGTATCGGACCTATTATCACAAGTACCATTGTACATATTAATATGGAGGAAATTAATGTTAAATGTGTAATTGTATTAACTAATTGATACTTTAAAAATATACGATACATTATGCTTGTAATATTAAATGATAAATAAACATAAATTTCTTGAAATATTCAAGTGAGTATTTTAAGGCTGTAACAATTAACTTTGAGAATATTATTTGTGCCTTAAACATTAAACAACACCTGATATGTATGCAGACTTTTTCAAATAAGCGTTTTCTGTTTGATAATTATATTAGATATAAAATATGTGTTGACATATTACAATAGTAAGTTAATATAAAACTTTAAATCACTAATTAAATTATTTCATATAAATAATACAAAATTATTTCTTCAGGCATTTACAAAAAAGTGGTTAGAAGGATGAGTTATACTTACTCATATGTTCATAATAAACGTTCTAATTTATGTAACCTCAGCACCTGTCTATCCTATTTGATATCAGTTACAGATGTACGGTGTAACATCAGGAAGCTAAATGTTCTTCTGACTCATATTATACAAAATAGAGTGTGAAATATTTATTTATAATCAGAAGAAGATTCGTTTTCATTAAATATAACGCAAAAACTAGTCAAGCAGCATTTCAATGTATAGATGGACAATGAACAGGATGGACCGTGCTAAATGTAAATACTTAAGGTGTACATAACAACGGCCGCCAACTTTGTTAGATTATCTATTTGCATTCCTAATTAAGTTATGAGAACTTCTGATAAGTAAATTTGCTATTAAGATCGTATCCTTGATAGCATTAGAGAAACCAGTTTACATTCGAATATTTAAACGAAGGCGATAATAATATGTTACATATTTTATCTAGGAAAAATGTATAAATTTTGTATAAGTATCTATATGATAAACCACTGTGACACATTATATGGCAAGTTGCTGGCAGAACTTTTATGGACTAGCCACTAGTTACTCCCCGCACCAGAGAGAGGCCTACCCACGCAGCGTACCTACCATACACGCAGCTTTTATTGATCAAAAATACGGGTTAGTGACCAAAATCAAAAATCAAAATCAAATACATTTTTTTACCGTACAACAAAAGATACAATAAAATATGTGATTGGAAAGATTGATGAATGGGAAAAAGACGGAAGAAAGGGGGATGTTTTCAAATGGTTCTTAAAGCCTACAAAAAAGCCTGTAACCGAAACTGGAGTTCCACCTTAAGCGTATCATATATATGTTGCTGCTCTAGTGGACTAAAATGCTCGAGTCATATATAAATGTATGATTTTCAACAATTAGCCATGGCTGTGATCACGATGGCTCATGGTCACAGCTAAAACTGATGGTTGAAAATTTGCTGATGTTGATGATGTTGATTGCTGGAAACTGGTTCGAAATATAGGCAATCAAAAATTGTGAGTACCCGGTACATGACAAAATCATATGTAAATGAGTCGGCAAAAGATAGGGTCTTTTAACAGTTTTGGTTAAAAGATAGGGTTTCCGACTAGGTGGGTGAGAATTCCTTTATCCTATTAATAGGCTTGGTGGTATTAACTCCTCGAAAGAACCGTAGAGGCTACAACCTACAAAATTATCAGAGTTAATTTACTTACAAAGTGAAATCTATAATTTTAAATTCCTAACCACCGAAATCAGATATAATAAGAGATAAGAACGACGTTGTCGATCGGAATCTGCAACAATATTGTGCCATCCGAACGTCGATACACATTTTATGTCGTTGTTTACATTAAAAAGCTTAGTGTCAAAAGACAGCTTTTACCACGAACGAGTAAGCGAGGAACGAAAATAATACTATATTGTATAAAAAAGAAACTATGAAACTTCTCTATGAAGTTATTTTATTCTACTGTTATATTATAATAACCATCTTAGAGAAATAAGGTGTACCTAAGGTTTGGAGTATAAATTATTTGTAACAAATATGTATTATGTGCGCAAGAATTTTGTAAAGAAAAAACATTTTGTTAATTAAAAATGTCTTAATTAACAAAATCCGATCCTATCTATATAATCATGACTAAGTACATAGTCGGGTAGTTGTTAGTGTTGTCATAGATGAAAATGCCTGTAACCTTATAAACTGCTTCAATGTTGCCTACCGTACTTATCATACAAATATTTGTCCTGGCCTAGCGGTCAGGATTAGTATCTAACTTCAAATTCAACTTAGAATACCTTAAAACTAACTATAAGAAAAAACTTACTTAAACAATCTAAAGGCATTAAATAATGTTAGGTATTGATATAAATTTGTAAAATTATAAGTGTTTTTAAATAGTAATCATACTATTTGATAGTAAGTTAATAATATTAAATGAGATTAGATTTAGTGAGATCAGGAAATGATACTAGATTACTATTGTTACATTGAATTTATGTGGTAAAAATATCAATTCGCTAATCATGTAAGCTGTGATCAAACAAGGCCCTTAAATACATTTCAAATAATATAAGTAGGTTCTCGTCGCAAATGGAATCGTTTCCACGACTTTTAATTTAATCTGAGCCTTTTTACTACCTATGAGTAAAGTATTTGATGATATTGAAGGCTATTTACTAAAATTTGCATATAACGAAAGGAATTTTTATTTCAAAATGTTTATTTTTTACCCGCTAATTTGAATATTGCCCCTCGTTAAAAGTATGAAAGTTTAAAAGCTCCACATTAGGCATTTTGATGTCAATTAAAAATATAATTAATCCCACATATCCCACCACTGGTTACAAGAGGACTGGTTTATATCTCGCGTAGATAATTGCTATCAATATTCAACGCGGGAATGCGGCTAGCTTTCTTGGCACCATACCACATTGCTGCGGTCTCCGGTCTTGATTGTCTAGGTTACAGTGTTATTATAATTAGTGTTAAGATTTTCATTATTGTAATTCAAATGTAAATAAATTTGTGATTCGAAATATTCTATATTGATAACAGTTTTATAATTTTATTTATAGTATTTTATTAATCTCTTTAGTATTTATTTAAAAAACTAGCTACTCACTAATATTACAACAATTTAAGTAAAGGTACCGTAATCCTAAATAAATATTTTATAAAGTAAATATGCGTCCAGAACGCATTTAGGTATATTTTATATTTATAGTATTGGTTTTTTTGTGTACTTACTAGTATGACATTTTTTGTACTACCACGACATACAATTATAAATAACTTATGATTTTCGATTTATGTTCAAAAACTACTACTCTGTGCTACTATATGGGAATCTAATAACTTGGCTAATTGTTGTTTTTTATTGTGAAATGACAATGTCAATGTGATGTGACATGTCGCTGGTCGCTGCAGCCCATGGACACAATTTAACTCAACCAAGTCAAAATCAGATAACGTCTGAGCTTATGTGTATTTGTATTTACGTTGCTACTTTAGAATTAAAATTAGTGCATTTGTTCGTAAGTGCAGTTGGCAAATATAGGTACTACTCAAATCTAAACGTAAGGACTGCAGATTGCGTGAGTGTCAGTAGTTACACTCCGGTTTAACTATAAGTTGTACCTCTGTTAAAGGTACACAGGTATCCAACAGCACTATTAGAGTTTACCCATCGGGTCTTAAGAAGACATGGAGACAACCAGACCAGCTCCTAGGTCTAGGCAATATAGCGCTGCTGTATTTAGGGTTTGAGAGAATATGCTAAAATTAATTTTCAAACACAAGGGACTTAATGGCTTAGTTAGAGACGCATCTATATATATTATGTTGAAGATGTATTAACCTTGCATTTAGAGACTATTCTCATGTTGAAATTGGATACTGAAGTATTTCGGGATTAATCCTAAAATCAGATGAACTGTGCAAGTATTTCAAATTCCAGAAAAAAAATAAAAATTATGCATAATAAATTACTTATTTCTTTAAATTGCAGCATATAAATTTATTTTAATTGTAAAAGGGTAGGTCTTGTGATCTGTAAAAATGAAACTGTTATATGTAAAAAACGAAAAAAGTGAAGTAATTAAATCCATAGCGACGCTTCGTGAGACAGCCTCGTATTAATGATCCATTTACATAATTAATTATCAGAATGACTGCTAATTAACGATTAAATGAATGTATTGGTGTGCAACGAGCCGTTACCTATACTATTTGCAACTTCATCGAAGGACTACAACTTTGTAAGTATGAAAGTTTCTTGAAACCTACTTTGTTGTTTACGATATAACAAAATAAACTGTAAAATTAAATTTATGGGAAAGTTGTGTACGCATATTCACACTTCACCAACCGCTACTTAGAAGAGTGGAAAACAAGCCTGCAAGCAGTCTAATCTTAGATGGTCTCCACAGCCCGTACACACTGACATTCAAACCCAAACAGGGCAGAAGTGTCTACTGTCTGAGGTCATAATGTTAATGCGTGGCTACCTCAGAAGACTAAGGTCACCTCGTTTTAAGTATTGCTGACAACAGTATCTTTCTAACCGAAGTACGAGTATTAGTTAGTATAGATTGTGAAGGCGGCGATAGTGCCTTCCTGGAAAAACTAAAGTTCTAGCTAATCAAAATTTACAATTAAATATTTAATTGATTACAAACTTTGGAATACATAACTATATTCTGACCTATTATGACCCTTAGGGGGCAGGGATTCGGGTTTTTATTTTTCACGTAAATAGTTGAAGTATAGTTTTCATAAAATTATATCATAGATAGTTGGAAAGACGACATATTATATTTATCGTGCAAACGACCACACAAGATGATTGTTTCAATTTTATTCCTTATATGACAAAACAGCTATTCACAATTAAATATCTTTACAGTTCGCACATTAATGTGAGAAAAAGCCGACTAAGGAAAATAGGTAGCTCGAGAGCCAATATTCACCTCAGATTACTCAAAATTTGAAACAACTTTCTTTTGAGCAGACTTAACTAATTCCAATTGTCTAAAGGAAATATGTAGACACTTTAAAAGTTTGGAAGCACTAAAAGTCCGACTGTAATAACTGTAACATTCTGACAAGGTGTTCATACAATTTTCTTATTAGTTAAGAAAATTCATGAAAATAAATCTATTATAGAAAAGTTTATTACAAAAATTATGTATTTAAGTTATTATACATTTTTGGACAAAATATTCTTGCTGTCTCTGATGAATTTTAATAAGTTAATATTCGGTCATATTTCTATTTTCTTTAAAATGTCATAGATATACATTTTTATGTTAAAAAGTGTAAATGATATCGTAGTTCGAGTAGTACATAAATTAACTGCATACTTACGTGTAACATAATAGTAAGTTATAAAGTGATTCGCTACGTAGTAAATATTAATACAAAGTGAAAGTAAACAATTAGTAGTTACTTAACGAAAGTCTCACCTTTGCGGCTCTTAAAATTAATATCACACATACGACCTAAACAATAAATTTTAGTTATTACGAGATTAACGGGCAAAATTATTTATTTACTTATCCGGAAAATTTCACTTTCCACTCACATTATCACCACAAATCAAGGTCTCATGCACACTTTTCACATTGCTTGTTATCTTATTAAGTTGGTTACACTGTCGGTACTTTATTAAGTAGCGAGTAAAAATCTTAGACACTTGAAATCTTGATTTTTTATACTCTTCTGTTTTTATACGTATATGATATATATTATTTAATTCTTTACCTACACTTGTCTGCAACCGATGTTACGTACAGACTATAACTTTGTTAAGTCGAAATAAGGCCATGGTCGAAGTTCGGCTGATTTGCATGAAAATGACAGTCGCCCCTCCGCCTAACAAAAACAACGTGCGTCCCACTTTCCAAATTCTTCTATTGTTTCCAAACAAATTTACATGCAGTCTCACAATGCAGGGATAAAATACAGACCTATGCGTACAAAGATCCTTCATCAAAAATGTGATTTCAATAAAAAAAATTAACAACATTAATTATTGCTTCACTCTTCATTTATTTATCTCATTACACACAAATCTTACACACACTGATTACAAGTACAGACTTATAACATGTAAGATCAAATGATACAAACAATAATGATCTTTTTTTTTTATTGCGAAAGAGTAAGAAACGGTCATGTAGGCCACCTTGTGTTAAGTGGTCACTGCAGCCCATGGACAACCACGTCCAATCTCAAATAGAACAGAAGTTCTACTTAAGGATGGAC
>DWON01005713.1:0-14623 GCA_018251015.1 Phocides pigmalion okeechobee
AATGGACGTGGTTGTCCATGGGCTGCAGTGACCACTTAACACCAGGTGGCCTGCATTCCCGTTTCTTATTCTTTCATAATAAAAATTATATTCTTAAATAATTTTCATATAATTTATATGTTAAATAAAATAGAGAGTAACTTAAAATTAATTGTAATAAAGCTTAAATTATTTTACTATGTACCGGGTACTCGCGATTATCGATTTTTGATTGCCGATATTTCGAACCACTTGCAAGGGTCGTGGTCACGGCGAATATCCGATGGTAACCATTAGCACCTGTCAACTGCTTGAACGCAAAAATTAAAAATCGTTGATCGTGAGTGCCCGGTACATAGGAAAAGATATAAATTCTGAGATAATACTAGTAAAAAAATTATTAAAATTAGTATGAAACTGAATACGTTAAAACAAGATTTTTTTCTTTTTGTCATAATAATTATTGTAAATATAACTTTGAAACATTTTAAAGGGTTGCTTGCTACCATCAATATCCCTTTGGTTTTACAACTAGTCGGGATAGTACGTGAAGATGGCAAGCGGCTGGACGGCCTGACACTAATTCCTTGGTAGCGAGGGGGAGACCTCGTAGTTCACCTGTCATACCGTCTCTGATCAGATGGACATTTGTGACCAATTCCATAGAGGCGTCCCGCCCGAGTGTGACGTCTTCAAGACCTCGATTTTATAGATTCGTAAATTCGAAAGGTGCCAAGTCGTCCGATCGGGCGAGTTTTTGTCAGGCGAGGTGACCAAAAACTCGATTTTTAAACTTTTGATCGATTCTAACTTTTTATACAGATGACGTAATACTACTTTGTATTACGTTAGAGCATGTTTTTGGTCAACTAATGTTGATGAAAATCTGTAAAATAATTATAATAAAAGCCTAATCTAAACAATCTAAAGAGAGTCCGTGTCCATGACCCATGGTGCCAAGAACGCTAGCCGCATTCCCGTTGAATAGCAATCGCAATTATACGCGAGATTGCTCAGAAATACAAATGAAGATACATTTTACATCGTAAGCGTTGAAATCGTTTCTCCATTCTGCAAACTTCGGTAATCCAAATTCGTTCCCGCATTTCTCGAAAGTCGTGACTTCTCGATCTTGGTCCTCGGGAGACCGCACGTCGTCTGATTGTATTTTATGCGGTGTAGAGTAAAAATGCACTCACGGGCAATGTTAGTCTACTATTCCTTTCTTTAGTCCGCTATTCTACTTGAAAATGCTTTTTGTAACCCTATAACTTTATGTATATCTTGTTTTGTCTGTCCGTTTAAATGTAAAAAGTGCAGTTTAAGAATCTATTTTAAAACCAAATTTCTTTTTAAATTGGTATCGCATACTTTTTCAGTTAGTTTTGTTACTATTTCAGCAGATTTTCTTTTATTTTTACCCCATTACAGTGAAGCAAAATGGAGAGTAATAATATTGACGATGTTTATATGTAAATAGTGGCTATGAATATGTATGTATTTATTGTAGGACTCCCTTTAGATTGTTTAGGTTAGACTTTTATTACAAGTAAAAAATTCAGAAATAATTTACGCAGAGAATTGCGAACGTTATTCAGCGCGGGAATGCGGCTAGTGTTCTTGGCACCATGCCTCTTTGGGACGGATTCCTTTGAGATTGTTTAGATTAGTCGATTATTATATAGTTTTAAGATTTTCATCAATCAAAATAAATATGAATCATTGTAACTATTATCTCGACCTCTTCAGATTTTTTTTACGAATTGTGTTTGTAGGTGACGTTTAAGCTTATAAATTTCGCAAACACACATAAGTTTAAATGTATTTACGTAATCTGCATACGGTTCGAAAGTAGTAAAACTTTTACGGTTCCTTAGGAGAGGTACCACCAATCCTATTTTTAGCGTAAAACCGTTCTCGCGCTTCAATGGAAAGGTGTTGTTGCCGGTTAATTACAAGTGTGGCAACCTCCTTAGTTCTCCGTCCCACTGTGGAGTGGTGGAACATCCGTCAGATTTAAGTCAGTTAGATTCTGGCATAACTTTCCGTCGACCTCGTGGCGGAGGGTATCCATCTCGGGTTGTCTTGGCGTAAAAAAAAATCCTTAGTCCTCAGGAGTAGCGAGTCGAACAAATGACTTCAACTGAGGCTCCAATCCTTTATGAAGTTATCCAAGGCTTATGGAGTTGGATGTGGCTGTCTACAGAAATTACGAGTTACAATCAAACGGACTGTATGTTTTATGTCACTTCGGTATAAAGATATAAAAATTTTTGGAAGTTTCTCCAAGTTCTATGAGATTCCACGTCCCTTGATTGTATTTTATGCTGTACGAAGTAAAATGCACTGAGGGGCAATCTTAGGTCTATTCTACTTGGAAGTGATTTAAAACACTATCTATAACTACAAAATTTAAATTTTCCTTTGTTCTCTCTTTCTTCGACTCTTACGTCTGTTTCTACGTGCTTGTTGATAGCTAGTACGGCTTGATGGGCGAAGTACCACCGCAATACCCATTTCTAGCGTGAAGCAAAATGACCTTATTTTCGGTCTTGAAATAACGCTTGTAGCGATTAAAGCCTCTATTGATAGTTTCGTGGCCGAGGCATAAATACACAAAATAAAAATATTTTTATTCAAAGTAGATTTTTTACAGAACTTTTTTTGAACGTCAATTAACCATCGACTCGTATGGTGTTTCATTTTAAAGAAGAGTCAGCGAACGAAACTCCAATTTGTCTGTCATCCTAAATGCTAAAAGAAATAACTTCAAAAAATTGCGGGTTAACTTTCCCTACAGTGTACAATACTACTGTGTATTGCGTGATGTAACACGCTTGCAACTTGTACACACCTGTCTTATATGTACGAATATGTATAGATTTCGAGAGTACACAAGTGTTGCATTTACGTCAGCGCTACACGAGTGCGGGTGGATTACGTCTGTGTATTCGTAGATGCTACACGGATGTTAAAAATACAAAATTTCAGTAATTATCGGCGCAAAAGTCTAAAGAATACAGTTCCAGTTTAGTGCCGCCTCCCGCAATGCTGACTCTATGTATGATATGAGCGCCGCATTCAGTGTTAGATGAGTATAACTTGGCTTTCTTCAAGCATCCGTGAGTTACGCTCGTCACGCACGTTTCTAATCACTCTGCCCGCTAATGACACTACGCATTAGTGGGCTTGCTTTTATCTTATTATTTTAATGGCCGGACCGCGTGTTACCGTCATTAGGCTCTCCAACTGTTTACCGGTTAAGGAGTTTCATATCAGGAAATGGTGAATTGAAATTTGTGTCAAGGTGAACTGTTATACAAGATAAGGATCTAATGTTTATAGTTTGTAACAATCAATGTAATATGGAATATTTAGCTTCTTTGTTATTAAAGGTTTATTGTTTGTTGTCTTGTTTAATACTTTTTCTTTTATCGATTTATTTTTGATGTTGCACATCTTGTGCTTTGGAAGTAAAGACCGACTTGTATTGCGTGATATTTTACTATATTACGAATATTCACGATTGCCGATATTTCGAATTAGTTGCATGGCTCGTGGTCACGGCTAATCGAGCCACGAGCCATGCAACTGGTTCGAAATATCCTATAAAGGTGGGAGAACTATATTTCGATCGGGGAGGTACCACCTTCGCCCTTATAATCCGTAAAGCAATACTTGTGTTTTGAGGTGTGGTAGCCGGCTACACTTTGAAGCGATGCGTTCGAGCGCAGATAGGGTTTCAATCGTATTTGCGGTAGTACGTGGATATCTATGAGCTGTGACTAATTAACATCAGGTGGTTTGCATGCTTGTTTGGTACTCTACAGACATAAAAAAATTAAACCTTGCTGCTATTTATTTCTAAAGATTTATTTTTGATGTTACACGTTAGTGCTTTGGCAGTAAAGACCGACCTGAATGACGTGATGGCAAACGGCGTGGCATGTAACTAAATAATGGATACGTACGATTGACGCTTTTTAATTCGTAATAAGTCATTTTTTGCAGAAAGTATGGCAGGGTTTACTGGGTCCAATTCCAGGGCCCTTTTTGGGACCAATTTAGAATCTAAACCATTTTCGAATCCAGCTGAAGACACACAATTAATTTCATAAAAACTGGTCTACTCGTTGAGGAGTTCAGTGCCATACTCACGCACAGGAGAATTATATATATAGAGATTATCATTTGCTTTAACGAAAAGAATATCACAGGAAATCCTTCCTGTCTGCGTGCCTGAAAGTCTCCAAAGTTCTCAAAGGTGAGTGAGTGAGTGAGTTATCACTTGGTACCATCGATGGACTATGATCTAATTGTATTTATTTTGAATGGAAACCATGCCCACAGGAACAGTATTGGTTCGACGATAAAATGTCTAACTAAATTAGCCTGAACAAAAGATTAATTTATGTTACAAAAGTCAGATTTACGTTATTTTTGGTAAAAATTCGGTTTGTCCATTTTTGTGTTCTAATTTATGCCGAAACTTATTGTAACGTATAAATTTGAACAAGAATTTAGAACTAAGATCATTTTAAATCAAAGTAAACGAAACTAAAAGGTTTTCTAAATCAAATTTAGCTTCCATTTTCTACTTACTTTATTTAACTTTTCAATATTTTAGCATTCTCAATAGATCTAGACTCCACACAAATCCCGAAGAAACACGTTAAAAGTAGCACCTAATTAGAGTTTACTTTAGCTGCATCTTAATGCTGCGGTACGTTTCTAAAGAAAGACGTGAGCTACATCCATGAGCTCGTTTGATGATAGAAAATGCGCAAATTGTGAATAAAACCAAACTCACTACTTTATTTTAATCTACCCAAATAGGGGTGTTACTCGTATATCATTTGTTCGTAGCATCGTAGTTTCCAAACGAATTTTTATTTAGTTTTTTGTTTGATAGTAAATTTAATCCAAAGTCTTTTCCGCTACGATAAAAGAAATTCGTCCGTATATTTGAAAATCAGCTATTTTCTACTTGTTAAGGAAAAGGAGATATATCTACTGATATGATAGATTCAAAATTCAATATGTTCTCTTCATGGATTACCGAGTTACATTGTTTTAGATGCACCGATTTAGTTATGACTAAATTTTGAATGGGAGTAAAGTGCATTGTTTTTGTTTATGTTTTATTTTTGTTCATTAGATATTCATTATTCATGTATTGTATGTTTACATTATTTTACGCAACGTTTTCGCTTACATTCTGTTACGTTACATTTACATTACGTTACTTTCGTTTGTGTTACGTACGATATTTTATCCACGTTTCATTTCTCGGAATAGAAACGGAGAAATATAAAGTACTTGCATGTGTTGATTTAACACTTCAAGTTCTAATGAGTTCTTAAATGTAGCTCACGTAGAAAGTATAGCGCTGAAGTTACTCTGCACTGATATAAAGTATATTTATATGGGATTAAATATTGAATGTACGTAATACGTATGTATGTATCCTATCTGCCGGTTACACTTGTAAGCGAAGTGGTTATTATAATCTTCAGTAGAAACAATGTATGAACCTTTAGCCCAAGATATTACTCGCAGTTCCATGGGTACAATTGGTGGTATATATGCTCGTTACTCTTCTTACAGAAAAAGTAATTGCGATGCGTAACACTCAATATTTTCGTTATTTTTCATTCTACCAGCTTTATTCAAGTTCGTACTGTTTCAAATTCGTTCCATTTTAATAAATGTAATTCTATTGTGTATTTGTAATTATTTTACTAAATATTTTGAAATATTTTGGATATCTCGTTTTTTTTGGGTATTTATGCGGTCGCCCGGATGCTTTAGCTAAATTTGTATCCAGTAAGTCTGACTGTTGTGGGATAGCATTTTTTAAATTTTCGACACAAATATTTTATTTATTTATTTAGTTACACCAACAAAGTGAAGCACCATGACAATCATCCAGTACATTGAGATATACAAAAAGCAAGGCAAGTGTCACCTCAATTATAGGTGTAAACAGCATGCTTCACAAGTAATCTCTCGGAATAATTTTGACAGTGATAATGATTTTTATTGTTGTGAATTCCTCACAAAAATATGTTAATCCATATTTCTGTCTCTTTCCTTTTAAAACTAGTTAATCAAATATTTTTGGGGTCTGCTAGTTTTTCACATTTAGGTCAGAATTAGCTATGCTTACCCTAAATATGTACAACATAATAATGAGGACTACGCTACAAATGTATCTTTGCATACTGATTTATGGCACAAAGAAAAATGTAGCGCAGGACATATTTTAGTAGTCGGCTGGCAAGCCTGGACATACGTGCTTGTCATGCAAATTCTTTGTAGTGGTTTCCGCGATGTGACCAGTTAGTTTAGATTTTAATGAAAAATCGTTACTATTAACTTGAATATTGTTCTTTTGTTTTTGTTTTCTTTGGCGTTCTTTTTATATTATGCGAAACCTTTTAAGCATATCAAGTATCATGGCAACGTTCCCGGGTTATGTGGGTTTTCCGCGATGAGATCAATTAGCTTAGTTTTAAATGAAAAATTGTTACTATACACTCGACGTTGCTTTTTTTGTGTTGGGGGAAAATCTTTTAAGGGTATATATGCTATAGTGGCAAGGATTCTCTCGTCCTGTGTCCTACGTCTGACGTCTTAGATAGACGGATTGGCATCTAATGCGTAATATACCTATTCTACGATGCTTCTGCATAATTATAAATAGCTTATAAGATCTCAAAGCACGTTTCACAATAACCGTTTAAAAATGACAACTGGTACCATCTGCTTTACGTCCCTTTATAACGCAGAATACATAAATTTATCACCACTAGCGGTCACCCATCCAATTGTCGACCGCATTCGACGTTACTTCAATTTATCCATCTTATAATCTACGGAAGGCGCAAATCTATGCACGCTCACTTAGTTTACTGAATACTGTTTATTCCAGTATTAATTTATCCAGCAGTCAAATTAATTCTGATACCTCCGTCTGCTTTCACAGACGATCGTATTAATTTGCAAAGGCATCGCATCATCAGTGGGAATATAATATGTTATTTCTGTACGCATACAATTAATGTACTATCTAATTTGCATAACTAATACTGATACATACAGTTGCTCTGAACTTTCAAGCTAGGATTTTTTTTTTATAATAAAAGAGTAAGAAACAGGCATGCAGGCCACTTGATGTTAAGTGGTCACTGCAGCCCATAGACAACCACGTCTAATCTCAAATAGAACAGAAGTTCTATTTAAGGATAGATGCGGATGCGTTCCTACTCTTGAGGACTAAGATGGTCGCCTCCAATAATGTGTATATAATAAGGTGTATTAAGAAACACCCATACATAAATAACCCGTTCCTCTGCGGAAGTAGTACGTACGTCATTTTTAAATTGAGTTGATTATTTATTTTATGTAAGTTCGTTGACCTCAGAATAATCAGTAATTATGACTATATTATCATGAAAAATACTTACATTAAGTGATTACTTAACAATGTGAGATAAAACTAGCGCATAGGTTTATGTGATCATTATGTATCCTTATACAATTTTTGATTGATAGTTTTAGATTGTAGTAGGTACATAAATTAACCATTATTTATGTTTATAAGATGTATCAAAACTGAGTCGTATATTAAAATAAACATATGTTTAAATCCTAAGCCGTTCCCACTAGAGTAAATATGTCAATTTACGAGTAAGCACACAAGAAACAAAATATTAATCTTTTGTCCGTATATATCTGCCATACCCATAGTAGTTTAATCCTACCAATTGAACACAGAAAAGTGTAATGGGAGGTTTTTTTAAAAATTCCTGTAGCGTACAGTCCAACTGAATAATTGGTCACTGCCACCCACGGACATCTGTAACCAATTCCATAAATAATAAATTTTATTCCAAGTCGATCGCACTTCCGTTACTTCGGCTGAAGACTAAAGTGGTCACCTCAATGCGCTGCTACGCTCGCGGACTACGGTGGTCACCTCATTTGTGAGTGAGCCGACAACCATATCTTTTTACTGACGCAACTCGGGCTCGTACAGATCAGATCAGCACAGTTACCAGAAAGGTCACTCAGCATTGTTTAGTTACTACATGCAGGCTTTTCGTCACACATAATTATACCCCATAATTATATGGCCTATAATTATATGATACGCAATTATGACTTGTTATATACTATGGTTATTACGTCTTAATAAAATATGTATGCCTTATCACATTCTTAACGCCACAATACTGAAATAGTAGCCACAGCAGCGAAAAAGGCGATATGAATCGACCACAATGTAATTCTATAAATTCTACGAAATGCATCACATCGATCATATAAAGCGTATTCCTTAACCGATATAGTAATGCATGATTTTTCAAAAAGCTTACAACACTGATGCTTGCGGCTCGTACACAACTGTGTTATACGGACAAACTTGTATGGATTACGGGCGAACAAAAGTGCTGTGTTTAGGTCGACGCTACACGACTGCGGGCGGACATTACGTCTGTGTATACGAATACATCTACGAAGATGATATATAGATGATAAAAATATAACCTTCCCGGTCAAACAATAATTCTCCCATCTTTGAAAAGTTCCTAAGTTTCCTTACCAAATTAACGAAGAGGTTGACAACGAGAACACGCCTATGAGGTGGTTCGAAGTAGACCGCGAGTCCGCTCACAGTGCAGGGAAGCAGCACCGTCGTATAGTACGAGAACTGGCTGAAGAACAGCTTCCTGTATGGACATGCTACGTTAACATGATGTGAAGACAAAGACGGTAAAAGGCTTCGTCCTAAGACTACTACTTCAGCCTTATAACAAAATAGTTCTTTCGATACACACTCATTTGCCACGAGTTTTGCCATGGAATGACATTTCAAGATATGTTTAAGTTATAAGTTTACCATTTATTAACGTCATTATTTCGTGTAGATTTTTTAAAACTTATAATATGATTTTTTGTAATAGTAGTCGACAAAACAAGTTAACAATATTACGTGCTATATTTAAAAAGTAAAAAAATTGTCTCCTGTAAGATCGAGGTTTTAAGATGTCACACTGTCATTGCGGATGGACGACCTGTAGGTTCTTTTAACCTTTTTCACACAAAAACATCATGTATTGTATATTTCTCTTTTGTATACTTTCTAGGGGCGTTAAAGAAGCATTATGTTACTAAGGCGACATGCACGGTGTTCCACCCAATGATATTCTAAATGCTAATGTTTTGCTAGAACTGCTTGCACACTTTTGGTTTCATACACAGTTAATCCCACAAAATTTTAAACAATCACTAAATAAATTTACTTATAGGGTATAGATTCAATAAACATATTGTATATTAATAATGGGGCAGTTCAGATATTTGGGTTTATAACAAATACAAGCTGAACAAGATGGCATCAAAGGCTCCGGCCACACAGTTACCTGAATATACAATTTAATGTGACAAATGAACTCCCAACAGTGAGGCCGAAGATTCCTGATTTCAAGTAAAGTTTGAACTGCTCTATCATTTCTTTCTTGCCCAATTTTTTGCCTCTCATTAAAATTTGTATCTGAAAAGAATTTTACACATTAGTGCTGTTTGTAAAGACAAAGCGATCAACCAACAAATATAATGGACAAATAATCATCCATCCTGAGATAATTCTAGCAAAAAGTGTTTTGGCAAAAACAAGAGTAAATATCATATTCAAAATTCAAATTCAAATATTTTATTTCATTGTAAGGTATTTACATACACTTAATGAACTTCAAGGGTAAAGTGTAAAATCAATACATCATCTTTGAGCGCCCTGTTGGCTAAGGTAGACCGGGAGAAAAAAGCCGGCGGAAAAAAACTCTCGTCACTCTTAACAATATAACAATACCAAACTATTCGCAATCCAAAAAATACAGGTAGGTAACTAACAGATTAATAACAGGTAATAAATATTTCTTGATCATTACAATTTTATTTTTGAATACAAAAATGAATTATACTCATTTACATTTTGTGCATTACCTAACTCTGTAATTTTGAATGTATACAAACCATAAGATGCCAAGTAATAAGAACAAAAAATCTCTTGTTTAAAAACGAATACAATGTGATTTTAATCCATTTCAAAATAACATTGTTTTTGTTTGATGAGTAATTCTAACAAATTAAAACTGCAATATAATTACTTTAATTTTTAATTTTATTGCTACTTACTTTTAAAAATTTACAGCCAAAATACCTAATATAATTATTTGAAAGTTAAAGGTATTAGTACTTTTGAAAATAAATACATTACCTTAATACTTGATAATCCTAAACATATCGTACATTTTACAGTAGTTCGCATAGTAACATGAAACCTTGAGAAATTATATATACACCACAAATTATTTCCTTATGTTCAATTATACCTTACTAATATCATTGAAACATGACAAATAAAGCAAATTTATTCAACTCAATGATTTACTATACAAATTACTATAAGTATAAATTCACAGAATCCAGAGTCCAGAATATATTCTTCAAAACCTTCAAACATTTCATAAAATATTTTCTGTTTGTCATGTAAAGGATCAATAAATTATGTCACTCTTTTGCAAACGGACTAGAGGAGCAATAAATTGTTTGCAGTGTTGTATATAGTGTTTTAAGAGCAATGTTTTATTTAGTGTTATGTCAATTGTCTAGAGAACCAATGAGTTGTCTCAAGGCCATGCCAATTTTCTAGAAGACCAATTATTTCTTTTCAGGCCATGTATATTGTTTAGAACGCAATAAAGTATTTCAGAGTCATGCAAATTGTCTAGAAGATCAATAAGTATACTGAGAGCCATGTAAATTATCTAGAGGACCAATAAGTTGTCTCAGGGTCATGCAAATTATCCAGAGGACCAATAAATTGTCTCAGAGCCATTCAAGTCGTCTTGAGGATCAATAAGTTGTCTCAGAGCCATACAAATTATCTAGAAGACCAATAAATTTTCTCAGGGCCATACAAATTATCTAGAGGACCAATAAATTGTCTCAGAGCCATACAAATTATCTAGAGGACCAATAAATTGTCTCAGAGCCATACAAATTATCTAGAAGACCAATAAATTTTCTCAGGGCCATGTAAATTTTCTAGAGGACCAATAAGTTGTCTCAGGGCCATGCAAATTTTCCAGAGGACCAATGAGTTGTCTCAGGGCCATGCAAATTATATAGAGGGCCAATAAGTTATCTCTAGGTCATACAAATTATCTAAAGGTGCAAAAAATATTGTTTCAGTGCTATACAAATTGTGTAAATAAATAATAAGTTCTTTTCTCTTTATCCAAATTATCTAAAGGAGCATTAAGTTTCATTTTCGTTTGTCCCTAAAAAAGATTTATATAGACTACATATTTCAGTCATTATAGCCATATATAATATGAACAATGGAATGGTGATGATCTTATGCTTAAACTTTTATTAACTTTGAGTTCTTGTATTCAAAAACTAACAATATCATTGTATATAAGTGTGTCCAAATATATTTTTCCAATAAACTATAGTAGATGAAATTAAGATCATCTATTGTACTAGCAGTAAATTATGCTAAAAATAGAAATTGAATGAAAATAATCTATATAATAACAGTACTAGATATGTGCAGAGCCATACAAAGAGGGAGTTCTTCCAGCATCTTGAGTACCCTTCCCAAAGCTTGCGATGCTGACTATTTTATAGTAGTATTTTAATTTTCTTATTTTTATATTTTTAATATATGTTTCTGTTGCACATAGTGTTTTTATACAGTGATTATGTATGGTTATAAGTACTAATATATAAAAAGATACAAAGTTAGTTACAGTAAAAAAGGCAGCTGAGTTTACTAAATAATATATAGTTAAATAAAAAACCATTGTTTTCTTGATTTCCCTCAAATTATTTCCCTTTTAATTAATATGATACAAAAACACTTGCAATAGTTTCTTATATACAAAAGTTGTATTTGTTGGTTTTTTTACGCTGGAAAAATCCAGAATAGGTGTCTTCCGCCATGGGGCCAATGGGAGGATATGTAATCCAAAAATAACTCATTTTACAACAATGTATAATTAACATGTGATAATTACCTTTATAATTCTCACACTGCATACATTAAAGTAATATGAAATTATTTTTATTCACATAACTATACTTTTTGCCATGTTATCACACTACATTTTGCCATTTTATTATACCAATTTTTGCTCTATGAATAATTTAGTTATAGACTTTTTTGAATTGAACTTTTGCAAATTGTACTTTATTTCATTAAATTATTTATATCCATAGTTTATAATTTATTTTGTGAATAGGCTGTATTTATAGAAAAATGAAAAAAATAACACAACAACAATATGTATATATGTATACAATATGTATATATGTATAGCAGTGACAACCTGTTTTATAGATTTAGGTTCTGTTAGGGCCTAGGAGGTAGAAAATACTTAATAATTTATATAAAAATAATATTTGTCAGTCTTATAGTAGCAGTTTATAATATTATCTAAGATATTCAATTAGCATCTCTAAGTCATAATCAGTCTGAATATGGAACGATATAGCTTTAAAACATTTTATCTATAACTTTCTTTAATAAAAATACTTACAAGGTAAACCATAGCGTAGAACTTATAAGCTCCTTTGATACAACTTAACAGCATGGTCGCAGTCGCATCAGAACACTTGTGAGTCCAAGGGTGGATGAGCTGATGGCATTCGGCGGTGGCGCACGTTCTTTCGAACCAATGTTTGCTTGCTTCAACCATTTTTAATACAAAACCGAATACTAAATTCTAGACTAGTTCACTTAACTTTAGTTCCACAGGACGAAGACGACACGACAAATATAAATACTTTAATCTATTTTATACGCAATACACGTTTGCATATAATTTATAATTTACAATTAGAATTATTAAAGCACAATGTCCTTGCTCCGCAAGAAGAAACCAATGAGTGCTAGTACGAAGAGGAAACTTGTTTCATTTATTATTTTCATTATTTCCTACGATACGAAAACGATCACAAAAAATCATAGGCAATATTGTAATGTGACATGTCATGTCACTTGAGAAATGACAGTTATAACGAGAGACTACAACTTTTATAGTACAAGGTTCATCTACATCCTTTTATGCCTATACATTTTAAATTGACCACTCAATGTTTATAAATACATATTAATTAATCGACAAATACTGTTCAAATAAGTTTTTATTCAAAGTGTTACGCCTGATGTACTGTTTAATATTATTTAATTGACCTGTATTAAATACATTTTAGTTCAGGTGTTTAAAAATTTTCAGTTTTAACCACCGATTTAATATTTATCAGATCGGTTAGTTTTTGCATCAAAGCGATAAAGACAAATCTCGGGCATTTAATATTTGCTTTTTTATTAATCTTTTAACACTTTGACTGCGGCGCTCATATGGTAGATAGGGTCAGTGTTGTAAGAGGTAGAACTATACTGGAGCTTTTTCTGTAGACTGAAGATGCGGCGACAATTCACTGAAATATTGCATTTTTAGTATCTGTGTATCATCTACGAATACACAGCGTAATATCCACCCTCACTTTTGTAGCGCTGACGTAAACACAACACTTTTGTTCGTACGTAATCCATACAGATTTTTACATACACTGTACGGTGGTACAATACACAGCAGTGAGTGAAAAGCACCTAGCCTGTTGTACCCTGTAAAGCTACTGTAAAACAAAATATAAAGCCAATCAAGTTACAAAGCTATCAACTTTAACAGTATAGCTGACGCAATGCTCTCAATCAACACTAACCGTGGTTATTTTAAACGATAATTTTTTCTTCTTTTGACAAATAATCGGAATCTATGTCGCCGTCAATTTTGTCTACCAAACTCACAATTGAGATGGACAAAATTGACGATGAAATGATAAAAATTAACGCATGTTTCACTCTCTTCATATTAAGCTGTTGTAAAAATTAACTCAATGTACCCAACTCTCAAAGGTTCTCGTCTTATTCAAAAGAAACACTATAAAATGAGCACTTGAACACTTAAAACATAACTCCTTACCCATTATAGCGTTATTATACGCATAATGAATACAGTACTTACAAAAAAAGCTCCATGAATAGGCAACCAAAATAGTATGGATCCTTTCAAACACGAATTTAACATATCTAGAATTGCTGTTGTGCAACTATCAGTCCACGGGTGAATTAATTTAGAACATGGATACTTGAGCAACCCGCTATTGTCCACCATAAACTTGCTTATTTCCACCATAGTTAATAATGTATTATGTCACAATTTTCACAGTTTCTTGAAACACGTACACTATGAAAATACTGTTAAATTGATTATTCGTATTATATTCAAATTAACATTCTCAAACGATTGTAGAATGACTTCTTAGGTCAACATTATAGCACAATGTATGTGCATTAATTTTCATTTAAAATTTTCGCTAAACCAATAAATTGTGAACGTTGATTCAGGAACTTAAAAAAACTGATTTACACCCGAATGTGACCCGTACTCATTATAAAGTCAAATTCCCATTATACTTCAAAGAAAATGTATATATGTATGTTATAATATGATAAGTGTTTACTGAAAGTGATGTAAATAATTTACAAATGTTCGTCAAGTATTAC
>DWON01005714.1:0-14623 GCA_018251015.1 Phocides pigmalion okeechobee
CAGCCAACCTATGGAAAAGGAGTAACAGTGGTAAATGGATGGGGGTTAGGTATGCGGATCGGGAATAAATACAACATGTTATGCCGGGGAGCGGGGAGGGGGGTCAAGACTTCGACTCCCCGGCATGTATTTCGGGCTTTTTCAAAGGTACAGCCGATGTACTGATTTTACATTATACCCTTGACATACATTAAGTGTATGATACGTGCATATTTGAAATGAAATTATCAATTGCTTTAATTGTAAAGGAAAATATCGTGAGTTGAGAACTCTGTTCTCAGAAATGCAGGTTTATGATTTAGAGCTCTCCTTAAAGTTCTTAACGGTGCTTGAAGTCTAGCAATCGTAGACCAGCGTAGAATTCTAACGTTTCACATTTTTCAAAAAACACATTTTCGGATATGGTATGTATTGATGTTGTCGCTGGTAGTCTTATATTTCATTTTAAGGTAATAATAAAACAGATTTTAAACATTATACTATGTACCGGGTATTCACGGTTAATGATTTTTGATCGCCAATATTTCGAGCTATGCGACTATCGATATAACGCATAACGAAATATCGGCAATAAAAAATCGTTAATCATAAGTTCCCGGTACATAGTAAAATGCCATATCTGGACAGGGATCGAACCAGACCTTTCTTCACTCACCATTACGCGTCCACAGCTATGAGAAACGTTACAAATCTGCGTTTATTAACCCCATTAACTGCCTTTACTTACCTATTTATTTTTTTCTAGTTGGAAAAGTTTTAATCATCAATACTCATTGTTCTCGTGGAAGTCACAGTTCAGTTGCCCCATTGTACATTATTTGTAATCTATCGTGCCGTAAGTTTGTATTTGGGTTTTTCATCGTGATTTTACAATCAGAAGATACATCAGTATGCCGGTCATGTTGAACATTCTAATTTATTTTGGTGGCGTGCGTTATTTATATTGACCCTGACGTTTAATGGTGGGAGAACTATAGATCGATCGGGGGATAACACCATCCTTATAATCCGCCGGAAAGCATTACTTGTGTTTCGGTTGGAGAGGTGCGGTTAACGGCTACACTTTGAAGCGAGGCGAAAATCATAGTCCTCAGGAGTAACAACGCGTCTACCTATGAGCTCACATAGGATTGCGGTGGTTTTTGTAGTTGTACGTGGATGTCTATGGATTGCGACTACTTTACACCAGATGGTTTGCATGCTCGTTTGCTACTCTTCTCACATAAAAAAACGTATCCTCAACCGTTACTGTCCCATTGCTGGTTCTTAAGATGATAAAGTTGAGGGCATAGTCCACTACATATGTTGCAGTACGGACTAATAAACTTCCCTAAGCTAAGATTAATGGTGTTCCCCTTTAGATTAGAGAATTTTAAGAGGATCACACTAGCAATGTTTTCCTTGGCCGTTAGATGAAATGATTATTAATTTCTAATACCCATGTAACTGAAAAATCTTTTGTAAACCCTATCGTTCATTCTGATTAATTCGGATAATTTCTATGACCTACTCTTTAAGACGCTTGATCTATTAGGTATTATCCAGAGCTAATAAGAATAAGATGAATCTCATGCCCGTTTGCTATGTATATAAAAGTTGGCACATCCGTTTCAACTAGGTGTCCACTATATAACAACTAATTAAATTATTAAGAGCATGCAAGGTTAATGTCGTTATTGGATGATAATTAGAGATGAGTCAGACTCGTTAAAACGCGTAGTGAGTTTTACGAGTACGAGTACATGTAAATACTGGCGCCTAAGACTAGCTCCACGAGTATTTAGAAGTACAAGTCCATTATCAACCAAATAGAAAACAGAGAATGAGACAGCCGCATTTTCATTAGAATTATCAACATTTAGGTATATATTTCATCGTAAATGTTTAGATAATATGTTTAACTAATAATAAAGTTTTACAAGGCACTAAAAGTTTCTAACAATTTGTAAAGAAAAATAAAATGTACAATCATAGCAATAAGGTCTTTGAGGAAACCGAGTTTTAAAACCTGTACCAGTATATACACCTCATCACTAATGATAATTCGTCTTTTAACTCAGCCTCAGAATTGCTTTATGCGTGATGAGAGTTTAATATCGTTGAATATACTCCCTTTTACTTCTTGATTCTGATAATATAAAAATAAAATCACAAATTCACAAATGTTTATTCTTTAGGCCCTGGATACTCTAGATACTTGATCAAAACTTATTTACAATATCTAAGAGATTTTATCCAATACTTGTTATTGAAGACAATCAAAAATATTATTTTATCTTCGATACTTTACCACGAATCGTACAATAGAAAAAAAGTAGATAGTAGGTGCCGATAAATTCCTCGTTCCTAGAAAAGCGCTTGGTTGGATTTTCCCTATGTTATGGGAAAATAAATACGAAAAATAATAAAAACCTTGATAATATATTCACAGACACGTTATGCTATCGAAAAAGGGCGCCGAAACGTCGGCGACAATTACTCGAATGACCCGGATTGTGTACACTTTTCACATTACACGTATATATTTATTGTCTATCCATCGGCAACTCGCTTACGATCGATGTTAATGGTTTATGACTTATGAAATGTTAAAGGAAGCGCGTATTTACGTGATTTTTACCGCATACAAAAGCTGTCCATTTAAATGCCAATGACGGGTGTTCCATTCTTGAAAATCCGGGATCCAGGTGTTGGCATACGTATCCATTCATCCGCCTTTATGCGTCCATTGCTAGACGTAGGCCTCCTGTAGATGGCGCCACTCAAACCGGTTCTGTGCCCTCTGCATCCAGCGGTTACCCGTTATCCTTAATAGCTGGTTGGTCCACTTGGTTATTGAGAAGATTGAATATTTGTTGTTATTATTTATACGTATATCCCCCAATCAAGCGTACGCATTAAATAATAACAATAAATATTAAATTTCTTACTAATTTCTCAAACATTCCAATACGTTGGTAGATGTAGGCTGATGTAAATGTCTCACATTTTTGCCGAAAAATAATGAAGATCTTGAAATGAAATCGGAAATCGTTTGTAAAGAATACTTTTTCTTATTTATTTGTGACGAAAATTCCTTATGTGTCAGAAAGGATTTGACCTACGTATGTCCATAATTTTATTGTAAGCCATATGTCGATAAGTCACACTTAAATCACGTACTCCAGAACGCAGTGACACCGCAAATTTTATTATTCAAGCGCCAGTTTATATAAAATCGATACGTGCCAGCGCTGAGCCTATAGTTATGTTGGCTTCATGACAATGCAGCGCTTTCCATGGCGACTTCCTTTCATGTTTCAATGGCTAGTTACTTCTTATACAATTTCTTATGACAAACCGTTGCCTCGTGGCAGACTGGTCGCATCACAAGGCCAATTTTTTGTTAGACTCCGATGAGGTCCAAAAGGAGAGTCTCAATAAAGGCTTATTAACTTGCTTTGTCTTCGTGTCTATTACTATGCCCGTCTTAATTACTGAATGGATTTTGATTCAAGGTAAAGTAAAAATGGCAATAAGCGAATTGGCGAATTTTAGGCGCCATATTTTACGCTTCTCTTCTTAATTGTTCTCTGTGTGTTAGGTTTACCAATCCGCATTTACCAGAGTACGAATATGATTTTAAACCTTCCAAGGTTCAAGGTGTTCTGAATAGAATCGTAATAATACGTTGACTAATTAATAATAATAATTACTGGATTGTTTTGAAATCAAAGCAATGTCTCATCAGTTTCTCATTTATAGTATTGTATATGGCAAAGTTAAACTCATTTCTGTATATAGGCATCGTTCGTCCATTTTTAGTTGTACACACACCGTTTATTATTTCTTTACACGCCTCTCGGCTCACTTACAAATGAGGCGACTATCTTAGTCCTCAGGAGCAACATTGCGTGTGTAATCGACACCAAGAGGTACTTCTGAGTTACAGGTGGACAGCATTGTCTACTCATCATGAGATGGTATAACCTATATATTACTTTCTATTTCATTAAAATATCTCGAAACTTCATCATTCCAATTTGGCACTAACGTATGGTATGTAGTTTTTGTAGAAGATAGTCAAATATTTTATTACGACAGACCATGAAAAGATAATTTTATTTGATGCAAGTACATATTTGCATTTAATGTTAATGAAATGACGTGCATAATCTGAAGTAGGAAAATAATAATTTTTAGCGAAAACATAAGTAAACTTACTGATATTCTTCGCTATCATTCTCTATAATTTGAATTAGGAATACAGTTTGTCCTATAATTCTACGGTTATTAGTGATATAGAATATATATATAGAAAGTATGTATATAGAAAGTATGTATATAGAAATATGTATAGAGAAAGTAGTGTTTTATCTTTACCGGAAAGTTCCGCCAACAGAAATGAGGTTAACCGTTCCTATATTTTCGTGTGATTGTTTGATTTCACCTATCTTGTAAAAAATGTTTAAAACAACACTTGATAAGATTACTGAACATTAATTCTTGTGTAATTGATAATGATGTGTTTATGATTTTAAAGTTTAGTACTTCAGCATATATTCAGTATAGGGTGCTATCACTATCACCCCCTTGCCCCACTGTTACCACGAAAGGTGGCGCAGAACTTTCGGATCTCAATTCCCACTTAGGCGCGCATTATAAATGACGTAACCTCGAAAAAGATTTACCCGGCAACATGTAAACATTGAGAATTAAGTAACTGGTTGTCCATGAACTTATTACGAGTTTATGTATAGTCTGTGATTTGCAGTATTAGTGTTGCCATGCCGCGCTGGCTCCCGATAAACAAGGTAGATAAGTTATATTATCAACTCGCGGCGATGACTAATTTTTTCATACTGTAGATACTACGAGGAAATTGACACATGAAATATCGAGGTGATGCAACACTCGATAACCGATCGAGTTTAGTTTCGTAAACATTTGCCTCAATAGATCGATGACGTCAATTCTAGTTGACAAAACAGCTCGTGTATCTGTATTGACATCAAATGTTACCTAGCAAGGAAATTATCTATATTTTGGCACCGTTACAGAAACGAAAATTTTGCGTTTGGTCTAAATTGTCACGCTTGGCAACAAACTGGCACGTAAAGCATTCCATTTATTCTTGTTGGTATAGAGTCGTCGTTTTTGAGCTTGCGATTACAGACTTTATAACACCAAATGGACTGAATGCTTATATCGTAAGAAGAAATATATTTTTACTATGTGAGCTTTGTCATTCAAGATATTTGCTTAGCTGCGTCCGGATAATGTGAGCAATGTCTACGTCACCATCTGACGTCAGAAAGTAATTGAAATTCTATCTATTCACAACTGTGCACTACGCATGGATTCTTAGTTTTATCATTTCAAAGTTTAAAAAGTGTTTTGCTGAGTTGAATTCGCTTCTATAATCTGTGGGACTAGCTAAAAGAAATATTCGTTTTTTATTCAATGTAAGCGCTAAACAATTGCGAACAAGCCCGTGGAATTTCCCAAAGCAACTTATAATCACGAGTACGGAATGAGATCTTGACGAAAGATATGTTTCATATTAAATGACGTAAATGGTCTGCGTATAATCTTCAATGTATTCGTTGTGACATCTATTTAGAACTGGTTTTTGAAATAGATAAGAGGTAAAGAAGTAATGTAAAGATATTTTGGCGTATGTATTCGTTGTGATAACTATTTAGAACTGGTTTTTGTGGATAAAAGGTAAAGACTAGATGAAGATATTTTGCTGTACTTTACCATATACTCGCGAACTTACAAAAAACTATTCAGTCTGTATTATTTCTGTGACGAATTTCTTCAGGAAATGCGTGTGGAACAGAAATCTTAACCCTGTCTATTCTTAAAATACATGCACGCTAAGACTTCTTAGAAGAGTGATATTTAAGTTTCCATTCGTAAATATATACAGGCCAATCAAGTTTGTATTATGATCAAGTCTTCATCTTAGACCAGTGTATTACTAAACATATATATTTATTGTGAGTAAAACAATATCCGCATTTTATATAGTCCAGAACTAATTACATTTGACCTTTGTCTCATTTAAAATACAGACTATAAAACGCAGCCATCGCCGCCCACAGATAAAATGGAAATTGGAATAATAGGCACGTTGTACGAGCAAGAAAATATTTTATGTACGACGTTGTTAGCCAACTTAATTCGAACTAAGCGACCATTTAGACACAACTTGTGACCTCAAACTTTGATCACATTTGAATAATTAATTAAATGCTATCAATTCAATATTTAACGTCAGGTGCAAATGAGGCAAAATAGAGTACCTATAGTGTGGTTAATCAGGTACAAAGGAGACAAACAAGTGAAGATTATGAGAAACCAAAATCAAAATCAAATTCATTTCATTACTAGCTGTGCCCGCGACTTCGTCTGGCAATGATTGACATAAATTGACATAATTTATTTATTTGTTACACTAAATGAAAAATGAAGCCCATTATATTATATCATGAAAACTGCATTCAAAAACCGTATCTGAGATTAGCGCGCATAAACATAAACGCAAATAGACAACATGAGAAACATTCTTTTGGGTTCTCTTGCGTATATAAATTCACACCATTATGAATTTTTAAATATACTTGCCATGTAAAGACATTAATCACTTACCGTTTTATTATACGTATAGATAGATAGGCTATTTACGAACACTTGAATGAACGTCAAGGATTCAATGTAAAATCAGTACATCTTCCAGGCTTGCCGAAAATCAGCAATACTTTTTTATGTTACAAGGCTAACGTTGTACCTGTCGGTATAGGCAAATACCTTGCTACTCTTGAGGACTAAGCTCGCTTGGTCGCTTCGCTAAGTTTTCTCAGCAACTGCACCTTTTCTTCTAAAACGCATGAATTGTGTCAGGATTGATTGAGGGTGAATATAGTTCGTTTGAACTTTTATTCTACGATCTAAGATCAGAATGACGAATCAGGAAGGATTTTAGTAAATACTGCAGAGATTTCTTTACAGAGATCTTTGATGCAAGTTTCGGGATTAAATATAGTTCTGGAATAAGAAACCGCCACAACAACACTGGGAGCGTTAAAGTGGAACAGTTTATTTATTTATAACGCATTTCCTTATTATGCGTTAAGTGACGTCGTAACGTAACGTTATACTGTTTCTAGGTTGCAATTTTGCGATATGAACGACAATTTTTAAACATCCAAGACAATTTATCAATTTGTGGCTATTGCATGGACGGTCATTGTGTGAACAGTGTATCACGATCGGTAATATAATCAGACTGTGTGAAGATTGATTGAAATATTTTTGAAATAGTCTCAAATTCAGGCTAATAAATAATAATAGTATTGATCGTATTAATCTTACATCACATAATTAGACTCTATAGCAGTATATAAGATTTTAAAAACGTAAAGTTTAAGTGTAAAGGTTATATTGTTGTTGAAGGATATACTATGCTGTGCAGCCATTTTGACGATTTTGTCCTCCATTTTGTAAATGGGTTCTAAAAAGGAGGAATATTATCAATTAGTTACAAAGTTTCTTTTTTATAGATGTTCGCCAATTATTCTTTACTCAGATTTGATGATTGTTTTTTTACAAAACATTGAAAAAAGTCAATTGGGTTGAACATCTTTAGTGGAAACCCTAACTAATTGTAATGGTGTTTTATCTGTCTTCGCGGAAAACGTATTCCAATGTAAACTGCCGCCGATAAAAACGCAAAAAGTAATTTTAGACGAGTTGGCTGAATAAGGAAATTGGGTGGAAGATAAGTCTTGATGCAGAGCCGTCTTCACCCATAAAAGTAACGTAAAAATAAAAACTAAAACTTCAGAAGTTTTTTGTTTTTTTTTTTTACTTGGACTAATTTTTAACGGTTTTCCATAAATAAACAACTCCTGTTCATTAATTGCTTGAACGGTGCAGATTTCATTCAAGCAAATTAAATTTTAAGTATCTGCGTACTTTTGAACATGCCATAATAACATGAATAAGAATAGAAAAATGGTCTAGACCAAAGTCTTCCTGACGTTGTGCATCGACGCGTTGCTATTTGAGGACAGATGGTCGCCTCTTTGTATGTGTCGCCGGCAACCACACTTCTTCACACAAGACACAAGAGTCACGGCGGATTATGATAGAAGCTGTGGTACTTGCCCGGTCCAATTATAGTTCTATTTATCGAAAAATATTTTGTATATGCCTACGAAGGCACTTACAAATTGTCAGACACTATCTTTCCCAATCTACCGCCCGTTCGGAACATGGCCTCAAGTGAAATCTATATTAATTAACACTCATTACACCGGAAATTACATTTACATAATTATCGAACATTAAAAATATAATTGGATGTCAAATATATTTTTTCTTCCATTTTTAGTTACAGATTATCTACTGTTATCTGTAGAGATCAAATCAAACGCATTTTCGGTTACTGTGCACGAAAAATATCGCTCATATTGTAGAAATATATGACACATCACATTTTGTGGATTTTACTGAAACAAAATCAAATATTGGTGGCATGTTTAAAGGTACGAATTTTTCGACAACAATATTGCATGTCTTGTCCCATTACGAGAACTAGCGCTATACCTTTTTTCTTTTAATATAAAGATTATAAATTTGACAACCAGCTTATGCAATATGAATACGTTTTACACTTTCCCTGCAGAGTACAATACTGATGTGTCATGCGCGGCGTAACGCGCTTGCGGTTTTTACGCACCTGTGTTGAACGTACAAATCTGAATGGATTACGGACGTACAAAAATACTGTGTTTACGTCGGCGTACAAGATTTGGGGTGGACATTACGTCTGTATTCGTAGATAATACACAGATGCTAAAATACAATATTTCAGTGAATTGTTGTCTCATCTTCAGTCTAGAGAGATATACTCCAGCTTAGTGCCGCCTCCCGCAACGCAGACCCGATCTAATATGAGCGCTACATTATGTTTTAAGCATTTGTGTAAATGTCCCAATATATTACTGCATGATTGATATGTGATTGTGTATATTAATCACTATCACAATCTTGTAATTGTAAAATTGCTACTTGCTACTTGTTTTAACTAATCTAATGATCATTAACAGATGATAATGAAAAGAAATTCGATTGTATTTTACGTAATGAGTTTGTATCATAAGCTTGTATCGTATTTGTACAAAATATTTACAGTAATATGTGTGCGTGTGCGTGTGTGTGTGTGAGCGTGAGTGTGTGTGTCATCGTTAATCACACTATGTAGATTATTTAACCGACAAGCTAGCATTTTGACCCGACTAAATCAGTCGCCCATTAGAGTAAACATTATACTGTATTACTATTGGTCGAGTCCAAGAAAAAGAAGATTTTGTCATTTCAGTATTTTTTGTTTGTTTATTCGTAATTCTGTCAGTTTATTAATCGATTTGGGAAAATATTTTTCAAGAAAACACTTCCTTCTTGTTTCCTTTATGAGTCAGACTATAAAGGTGGAAAATAGAAGATGGAATTTACAATATAGTTAAGTTTACTGACTAACTTGAGTAATAAAACAGTGTCTATGTATGCAAATAATAAATAAGTAAAAAAAAACACAAAATACAAGCTTTTATAATAAAAATTCAAATAAAAAGGTATAAATAAGAAAAAAATTGCAATGTGAGTGAGTAAGATGCATGGTATCAATAGATCACTGAAAAAACACCCCACGCTTTTTTTTACATTGCCATATTTATTTCTTATTTATCCTTTTTTTTTTTTAAAAGCACGATTTTTAGTTTTTGTTTAACTTTTTTTTCCATATTATTGCATTGTCATCGGTCCTCGATACGTGTGCAAAGTTTCAAATTAATGAAACTTCTAGAAATCGACAAAAATTAAGCTCAAAGATTCCGTTACATACAACCGAAGCATATAAAAGCGTGTTAAAAATACATTCGAAACGAACATCTTTAAGGATAGTAAAACATGAAATTTTTTTTTAAGTCTACAATTACTTTGAAGTTATTTTTTTACTTAATTTTCTTTATTATATCACTTGATCACACAGAATCATTTTTGCCGCATATCAGCAATTTTTACGTCGCTATTTTATTCGAGAAGATAGGAGTTAGAAGTACCATACGTTATGTCTACTGGTGGCAACGGGCCTAAAATTAAGCATAATTAGCGCATTACCTCCTACGCACATAAGCCAGTTGGTTTCGTGTGGATCAACGTATGTATGTAGAATAAATATTTGAAAATTAAACAGTTTTCTACTTGAATTTCGAATAGATTTTTTTTATTTTTCTAAAAACAAACTATATGGGCTTAACATTTGAAATGAAAACAAAGAATCTACTATTTGCATGTCGAATAAGTCCTTTTTTAATGTACCAGTAATAGTATTTTATTTAACTGTTAATATAAACGACTAGCGTCTAGCGACCCGGGCCAGGTTCACTGGGGTAATAAAGTTTATATTCGTATTCATACTTCCATTATTCTTTTATACATGCATCCGTTCATTACCTAGTTGCAAAAACTAACAATTAGAAAAATCTATTTCGAACGACGACTGAATTATGATATTGAATGTAATTATTTAATTTCTCGCCTATTTTACAAAAAATACTTAACTTATTACGCACCAAAACCTTCCTCAGGAATCACTCTACCTTATTGAAAACAGTGTGAAAATCCGTCCAGTACTTTTTGAGTTTATCATGAACAGACAGACATGACGGCGAAATTTGTTTTATAATATTTAGAGATTCATATTACCATCAGACTATATAAGTATCTGCTCTTCAGTAACTTCATCTTAACCTATGGAAATGAACGAAGCAAATACAAAGACCCTTGACCTTGTTTACAGTGACATCAGCTCGTTAAAACCATTACGATTTATACATAACTTAACCTAACCTAAACATTGGACGTTAAACATAAACATTTTTAATGTCAGACTGGCTGTGGAGTTTGAACAATTGGCTTATTGTGTTGGTTATATAAATTAATAATAATAATAATAAAATATTTATAGTTACACACAGAATTGAGAAAAAAAAACAAGATTCAGAAGGGTCTTAAAAATAAACAGATCTAAATCTAAAGACACAGATACAAAAAAATGTATCATCAACATTTTCTTTTATTTTGAGGTAGGGAAGGACATGGCTCAATCTCAGACGACCATTCATGTATATGCATATTTTAATCAACGTTTTAAATTTATATAAAGGACTTTTCATTCCATATTTTAATGATAGAACTATCATAAAGTGTGGAAAAGTGAATAGAGGATATTTATTAAACTTCGTAGAGCCTTGAATACCTTAAAATAATTACAATAAAAGCTTAACCTAAACAATCTACAGGGAGCCCCATCATAATGCATGGTATCAAGAAAGCTGGCCGCATTTACACGCTCAATAGCAATCGCAATTCTCTGCGAGATATTAATCTACCCTTTTATCGCCAGCAATGTCGACCAAACGTGGGAAAAATATATAGTAATAAAATAAAATATTTCATCATATTTCAATTGAATATAGACCACAATCAATTATAAGACCAAAAGTTCTAAACAATGAACAATCCGAAACAGTTGTTCTAATATTAACCGAACAATGTAATATTTTATGGACACAGTGTTATCACAGCAATTTCAAGCTAAACTAAAAATTTATCGCGCCTTATTTTGAACATAAAAATAAACTTCATACTAGTGACGTTAAGAATATTTGTATATTTTTTTAAATAAAAAAAATACATTTAACTGTGACTTAGAAAATATAGTTGCCAATATGAATGCATACATATAAGATACAAAAGTACTAAAAGTGGAGTTTTGGTTTGCCAGGGTCTTAAAATAATACTTATATATTACGTATAATAAGTATTTTAAATAATCCCATCCTTTTACAGAATTTCTATCAACTGTTTGATAAAGTTAGATCATTAAACCTGTTCCGATTCGGCTATGTTCGGTTTAAAGATGGCCGACGCGAAGTGTCAAATCTGTTAAACATTTTACAAAATGTATGTGAGTTTAGCGTGCGCATTATTAATTAATAAGACCATATTTATATTCGCATTTATATATTCTTTCATGATTTAACTTTCATCCGCATATGAGAGTGGTTAGTTGCAACTATTAATTAAATTTAAATCATCTGATGAATTATTTGGCGCCACTGCCAATTGTAGCCACAATGTATTATACCACTGAAATAAATTTATATCGTTAATCCTTACCGCGTTTTAATCTAGTATTATTTGGTATACTTTGGCTATCTATTCCTACGTCATTATATTTTACTTTATTCTCTGTGCCCTAGAAATAAAAAGTTCCTTTTGACGTTCATAATGTTACCCTTTGTAAGCCATCCCTTCGTGGAAAACCGGATAAATTGCCGGAAGGGCTGTAAAAGTTCTTATTACTTGCTACTTATTTTTTGAAAGATATGAAAATATAGATATGCTGTTATTATATATCGCACTATTAGAAAGATAAAGACTTAAATATTATTTTTGGGAAATGTAAAATAAAACATTCGTATAAATTCTGTGATTCAGTTTAGTCGTGATTAAGAAGTGAGTGACTGGTTCGAAATATCGGCAATTAAGAATCGGTAATCGTAAATACTCTTACATAGTAAAGAGTTTGTGATTCCGATTTTTCATTACAGCTTTGGACAAGTGAAACTATTTAAATGTTGATAATACTCTTTTTTTAATCTGTAAATTAGACAAAACAAGTTGAGGAAAACAAAGCCGAAATAATTAAAATTTAAAATATGTCTCCATCGTTTTAAAGGTGTATCGTGGTAGGTACTACTACGATTGTCGAGAATATTTCAACTTTTTCTAGATTTCGGCCACGTTTTAGCGTTTCAAATGAGCATCATATTATCATGTAAGTCAAGGTTCGTGCGTGCAAGGTTACGTGATCACTGGAACCGTGTATTCCATCGAATTACATTTAATTTTGCCGATTTTTTTTATTGAAGTTAAATGTCGTAAAAACTAGAACCACAGCTGACAGAATTATCAATTATAACCACCGTAAAAGTTATATTTTAACTTTAAATTTCCTGTCCATATTATCAAGGGTCAATTTCGTGTTAGTATTGAGGAAATAATATAACAATAGCATGAATCTAGATAAAAGAGGATTTAATTAAAAAATTAAGATGGAGGCGCATAAAATCAATGTCAAACGAAGGTTACAGTTCAAAACTGTGTCGCTCACTTCCCGCTTCTCATGACAAGTCCTCCAAGTAACAAATAATTACAAAATAATGTATAAATATATAAAAATGAAATTATTTTTTAGTTTACCTTAAAAGATTTTACTAAATGTTTTGAAATAGAATGTTGTATTCAAACACGCCCATTTTGATTAACACAGATTATCAATAAAAACGTAAACTTTTTTTTCTTTATATAGAGTGTATAAGTTCGTTTCTACATTAAACATATTACAAAAATTTACTTTTTAATCAACCACACTGAGCATCAACACATGGCTGAGCAATAGCCAGTATTATTAAAATTACGATTACTGAACACAGCTTCGTCTGTATACATGCATGTTTTTCTTATTGAACCCAAGAAACAGATATTTTCAGGATAAAGAGAATCATGACTTTATGACATCTTAAAAAGACGACCTCGAGAGGGCTTTCGTATCGATTTGACACAAAGAAGGTTATGGCTTAGGTCCTCAGCCAGCCAGACATCAAAATTATGAATGTCATTTTTTTTTTATTCGTCATTATTAGCCATGACACCCACGATACATGGGATCCTAATTTAGGGCCATGAATGTTGGAAAGCATAATTTATTTATATCAATCGTAATATCTTTTAAAGGTATATATTCGACCAGGGAGGTACCACAGCTGCCCTCACATTCCGCCGTAAAGCATTACTTGTGTTTCGTTTGGAGAGTTGTTGTCGCCGGCTACACTTTGAAGCGAGGCGACCGTCTTTGTCCTCAAGAGTAGCAACGTGTTTACGTTCGAGCTCAGATAGGATTTCGGTCGTGCTTGTGCACGACCGAAATCCTACAAAGACATCCACGTACAAACGTGTTCGTGGATGTCTATGGGCTGCGACTACTTGACATCAGGCGGCTTGCATGCTCGTTTGCTACTCTTTTCACATAAAAAACCACTTTACGTGAATGTCATATTAGTCAGTCCATCGTCAAAATTTTTTGTCATTTACAAAAAACCCGTACTCGACCGATAAGATATAGTTGCTAACTGGTTTTATTATGTATACATATAAAGTAGTTTATTGAGGTTCAAAAAGAGTTCTGTAAAGAATTTATTTCGAAAAAATATATTTTAATTTTGATTAATTTTTATACTTAATTAAAAATGCATTTCGAAATGCGTTATATTAAATTTTGCGCGCGTCATTGGCATATCGTACCTCGTTATTCTATTTCCCTATTTCTATTTCCAAATTCGATTCAGCTATTATAAATTTCTTGTACTTGTACTGTTATAGAATTTAATACCTTCATCATTTTATCAATGAACTAGCGACCAGGCCCAGCTTAGCTCGGGTAATAGAGTTTATATTTACTTACATTATTTTTCTTTCATACATGCATCCAGTCATTACCTAGATGCAA
>DWON01005715.1:0-14618 GCA_018251015.1 Phocides pigmalion okeechobee
CCCCGCCCCCCCCGGTTTTTTTTTTTTTTTTTTTTTTTTTTAATAAATAAGTAGATTATAATCAAGAAATATATATAAGTTTAAGCTCAAATCTCTAAAATACGAAAATATCCATAAATAAACAGTACAATAGGCAAGTAAGCTTGCTGTTTGTTGTAAAAACGACGCACTGACCTTGCACTGGCGCTGTTCGCGCCTCTCGCCGCCGCGCGCCGAGTTGACCGTGAGTCGACGCTACAATTGTCTTTGACCGTTCGCAAGTGTTAATAAATTCCTATATAATACCTTATTATTTCGATATAATTCCAATAATAAAAACTATAATTGATTCATTATAGTTTAAGTTATATTACCTTTTTTGTATGTTAGAGGAGAGAAGCAAAGAATGTGCAGGCCATCGGATATTAACACATTGCGGCCCTCATATTAGATCGAATTAGAATTGCGGGAGGCGGCCTTAATCTGGAGTTTTTTTTCTCTAGACTGAAGATGCGCTGAAAATTCACATAAATATTGTATTTTTAGCATCAGTGTAGCAACAACGAATACAAAAACAAAATGTCCGCCTTCAGTCTTGTAGCGCCGACGTAAACACAGCAATTGTGTTCGCCCGTAATCCAAATCTGTACGTACAACAAAGGTGTGTACAAGCCGCAAGCGCGTTATGCCAAGTGATACACAGCAGAGTTTTGGAGAGCCATGATTGCCGGCTACATTTAGGAGCGATGCGACCGTCTTACTCCGCTAGAGCAATAACTTAAGACCTCTGGTTTCAGTCTTGTTTGAGGTTGTATACGAATGGCTACAGCGACTACTAATCATCGAGTGGCTTGCAAGCTGTTTTGATATTCTAATATATAAAATAAAATGGATATCCAAGGAAAACAAATAATATCAATACGAAAGGATCAATAAGCGTGTAAAATAAATAAGAACTTCCATTACATAATAAAATTGCATGTTTCTATAAAATATTTATCACATAAATCTCTATTGTTATGTTAAATAATGCGCAGATGTTTCTCACGTTAAAGCAATTATTTTAATAGTTAATACAGAAGTAAATATATACATCTGAAACACATTATACAGAATATCTGTGGATGGAATATTTACAATGAAATATGCATAGAGTATGCAATTTATTTAATGTAATAATCTGTATTAGCTTCGACGAAAAAGTTTATTATGTTTTAGAAATGATTTAATAGAAACGGTAATGCGAGTAAGGAGGTTTTAAAAGGAACAATTTAGGCGTGATCACGAGCCAAGCAACTGATTCGAAATAGTTTAAAAGCGTTAATCGTGAGTACGTTATATAGTAAACTATAAATTCTGCGATGATATTAGTTTAAAATGGTAAAAAAATGTATCTTCTTCAGTTATTTTTGCTCAAATAGTAAAATATAAATTGTATATTATAATTTAAGCATTATAATCTTGATTATAATTTATTTGTTAATGATAATTAATCCCATACTACAGTTATCTGTCGTGTCAACAAATACATAAATAGACAGGAGCAGATCCTGAGGACTAAGATGTTCGCCTTGCTTGTGAGTGCAGAAACCTCACTTCTCCAAACGTACCGCAAGAGTTTCTTCACGGTGGATTATGAGGTAGTACTGATTGGATCGTACTACAGATCTGCCACTTATCTAGTTTCATAATGAGAAGGGTTTAAGCAATAGTTCTCAACCAGAACACGGCAGCGCATTTAATAATGAATCAAATGTTTAATAGAAAATAAACAGGTGAATGGTATTGAAATTACTTTTCGACATGATTAATGCCATCATGACAAAATAAACAATAAACAAGCCTTACCCGGTAATAAGCATTTTGTGTTGACGAAATCACAGTCAAAACTGGTATCGTGTTACATTAAAATTTGCTGTGAAGCGTGATGTAAGAAATGTAATGTAAACTAGGAATTGTGCCAAATTGCACACACGAACGGATCTTATTTACATTAAATTGTAGCGAAATAGCTGCAAAAAATGGCCGAATTTGCCTCAAAACGATGCGAATCTAAAAAAGTTGATGTTTTTTTTACGTCGCTCTGAGGTCAGTCGATTATTTTTACTTTGTTGTTTTTTCTTTTCTTTGTATTGTTTCAGTCATTTACGCTTTTTATCTATTTGCGTTAATCTATAACGAGAATCGATAAGTAATTGTAATAAACAAAGGAACAACTAAGATTAAGTAACGATGGCAACGAAGTATACACGAGCCTTGCACACAAAACTGAGTCTAAAACAATGGCTGTTGGGCTATCATTAACGTGACCACGTCTCTTTTTGATCAAAGTCGTCTCTTATTTCGCGTTTTCCGTTCCGTTATTCTTGAGAAAAAAATTGAATAATTGTCCCAAGTTACCAAACCGTGCTCTATTCATAGAAATTGTTCCTCTGAAAAATATAAAAAATAAGTCAACAATATGTATTTCTCAAATGTAATTTTTAGTAATAAAGTTATTTAATAAATAAAGTAAAAATTTTAAACGGGGTTATCAATTCAGGTCACTATCCGCCTATAAATTGAATTTAATAAACCATAGTACTATTTTGAGTAAAATAATAAAGTATTTAATAATACTAATTATACATGACAGTAGGTACAAGGAAGAATCATTGCTTTTGCCATCATAACAAATGAGTGTTTTTCATCTGCCAACGTGTGCAATAAGATGTTTCGTATAAAAATATATGAATAAAGTCTACGAATTGTTATATTGTCTGCGCCAGTATGTCCAGCATCCAACATTAATCATGTATTGAACGGACGAATACAGAGAGAAAGCTATATATAAATATGCATGCGATTTTCTCCCGCACGCCACGCGCGGACTTCGCGAAAATTCGCTTATAAGGAGGGAAAAACTTCATATATTTTATGTATATTAACATTGTTGTAATACACATACAGCGGTGATAGTACAGAAATAATTTTGGGCATTTACACGAGGTCTAGGCTTCGACCCCTACGTATATTTTGAAGTTATATACTTATGTTACTTACTTGGAGTAAAACATTCTGACAAAACTGTATGACGTTTACGTTACAAGAGTAGAAAACGAGCATGCAGGCCATCTGATGTTAAATGGTAGCTACAGCTAATGATACTGTACTTCCAACCACAATTAGAACTGAAGTCCTATCAAAGTCATCCGTAAATACGTTGCTACTCCTAAGGACTAATACGGCTGCTTTGTTTGTTAGTGCAGCCGGCAATTGCACCTCTCCAACAAGAGTTCTTTTATTGCAGATAATGAGGGCGGCGTTGGTACCTGGCAAGTCGAGCTAGTAGTATCATCTCTATCAAATGTCTGGGTTCTACGAATCGCGAGAGGTCCCCTTATATACGTATGCTTTTATATATCCGCTCAAATACAAATTAATTGAAATACGTGGCAACCTAAAGTAATTTTTTTTAAGTAACAGCGATGAAGATCCACGAACGTAAAAAGGCAGATGTAGTTCACGAGGTTCTGAAGCACGTAAAAAGTTATTTTTTGAGGTTTTTAACATGAAATTCATCATCAATATTTTGCTGTCTTTTCTCCAAAACAGGACGCCTTACGAGAGTCGGTGATAGATCGACGGTCAAAAAGAGTTCTGTAAAGAATCTGGTTTGAATAAAAATATTTTGATACTGATTTTGAAAATCTGTTGCTGTCGCGGCGTGTAATTTCCAAAACACTGCTAAGCTTATTGCTGATATAAATCGTGTTTGAAAGAGTGTGACAAATTTTCCCATTTTAATACTTTCCCTTACAAGATTTTTCTCGTGACTGCAATCATGATCATCGGGAAGTAACTGTCTCTTAGATAGTCATCTTCATTGTAAAAAATAGTATCGTTAAGCAAGACATGGGGACGTTTCACTTTCATTTAAATCATCATTTGAAGTTTAACCAACTTCAAACAAAAGTAGATTTCAATTCGTTGTATTATTTATGTTTGTTACCCTAAAACTTTGTCATTATGAAGTTGTTGTTAAAAAACTTTGTAAAACTTTGTCATTAACTGCATTAGATTGTTTATTTGGAGCAGAATTTTTGTTGTTTCTTTCGATAATGTGTTTGACAACGGTCCGTTATCTAAAATTATGCTTCTAAAAATGCAGAATCCAATCTTTCTTGTAATGTGTTTATAGGTAGAAATATCTTTAGTATTAATACCTAGTATTAGTAGTAAAATCTTTATAAGTATTACAGTAGTAATTAAACTTATTTGTTAATGTGTAAAATTTTATTTATTTAGATATAATAATTAATTAATATTTTTGTAGCAATAAACGCAAAGGTAAAAAATTTTTATTATATTGTTGGTCTTACCTGAGCAATAGAAGATATAACTATGTCTTTGAGATCGTTTTAAAAAAAAACTTTGTTTAGTTTCTTGAGTAGTATTTGTTACAGCTCATGGATATCCATATCTAACGGCAAACTGAACTGATGTCATGCATAAATTAAGAATAGATTCTTTACTCCTAGGGCTCAAGTAGTAGTCTTTTCTAAGTGCAACCGGCCACGATACCTTACTAAACGAAACAACATGCCTTTCTGTTTTCGCTGTACTATGTAACATTCCTTTTTGTTTTCGCTGTACTGTGTAACATTCCTATCTGTTTTAGCTTTACTAGTGTGTACATTCGTAGGCACTTCGTTTCGTGAATGTTACACAATTTGTAAGATCAAATGGTAACAAAACGTTCGAGCGTCGTGCTTAAAGTTTGGTTCGTGAAAGGGTGACATTTTGGAGCGATGTCGTGTTGCGAGTAGGTATGTGATGTGTGCCCAATCTGTCAACAATATCTGTAAGTAACGGTGCGGGGATGTAGCAAGAATACCTACAAACTTAAAACATGTGTATAATAGGTGTCAATTATGCATTCACAAAAGCGTGAAGTCTCAGCTTTTCGTTGTATTCTATTCTTATTTATACAGATCATAGGTTTATGTGTGTTCGAAAAATGATTGGAAAGGGTAGTAAAAATTCAAGAAGAATTTATTACAGGCTTTATAGATGGCCGTGGCGCAATTTTGTTTCGTTTGAAGACTATATTTACAACTGAAAAGATTTTTGAAGAGTCCCGACACCTAATCTATTTTCAATATGCATTCAAAAAGCAAAAAAAAAATTCATTCCCTATAAAGTAAAAAGTAATTTTAATGGAATTTTAAATAGATATGATGTCGGCGCTACACATACATATAATACGAGTTTGCTTCATAATTCTGCATCCTCGTATGTTTTCATAATTTCATAGTAGGTTGAAGAGTCTACTTCAAAACAATCTCATCAACCAACATTTCATTAAATTATCTCGTATTTTGCGTTCATTATGAAGTACGTTATATTTTTGTTACTTTTTATTATTTCACATGCTCGTTTACTACTTCAATTTAATTAAAAATACTGTACAATGTAATGTTGCCGCATTTTGAAACTAGGTGAATGACATCTCAAGGTCCCTTCAAAAAATTTCACCGATTCGGTTCGATATAGTATTTGCCTACAAATTAGGGATTTGCGCAAGAAGACTTGCGTTGGAACGTTGATAAATTGGTGGAGCGAATTCTTCGTGGAAAGTGGTAAATGGTCGTGCAGACTTGGATTTCTTAGTTATTCTTTATTCCTTCATTGAGATGATGGGTTGTTCATTAGAAATATATATCTAAATATTATAAAACAAAGTCCCCCGTCGCGTGTCTGTCTGTCTGTTCGCGATAAACTCAAAAAGTACTGGACGGATTTTCTCACAGTTTTCAACAACGGGTAGAGTGATTCCTGAGAAAGGTTTTGATGCAAAAAAACCTTAATAAGTTTAGTTTTTTTTTTGTAAATTAGACGAGAATTAAATAGTTACTTCAATGTAGTACTTCAGTCGTCGTTCGAAATAGATGTTTCTAATTGTTAGTTTTTTACAAGAAGGTAATGACTGGAAGCGTGTATAAAATCAAAATAATGTAAGTAAATATTAACTCTATTATACGAGCGAAGCTGGGCTGGGGCACTAGTATTACTTTATCACAACTAGCGACCCAGCCCAGCTTCGCTCGGGTAGTAGTGACATGACAATGAATTGATAATAATGACAAATTGATGACAGTTTAGCCATGACCACATTTCAACTGGTTTGAACTATTAGAAAAGCTTTTATCGTAATCACCCCTTACATAATAAAATACTTCAATCCCTTCTTAATATTAGTTCAAAATCAGATGACGAAGATTGTAAGGAACACAGATAGGTAAGCATTTAGAATCGTGCACTGATGCCAAGGTAAACGGTTCCTAGTTCCTACGCTCGTTGACTCCAACCTAGATTCCTTTCACGCCTTTGTTGTACGTTTAACGAGATAACCGAGCGAATAATAACGATATATACACATACAACTATACGCTGTTGACTTGTATTGAAATTGATGACTGTCAAATGTGTGAGGTCGTATATACATAGATGGTAGAAGGCCTTTTGTCCTGGTCGTCAGAGCTAGCAATGCATGAGTTATATATGAGTTTGTCATAGAGAAAAGTGTCCAAAGATTTAAAGGTCCAAAGATTTACTAATATTACCGGATTTTCCCAGAATTTCACGCTCAAAAGACATGTTTTACACCTACCTATCTATAAAAGAAAAATTGTTAACGCCTATCTATTAAAGGGAAAATTTTTAAACCCTTATCTATCAAAAGGCAAAATTGAAAACACCTATCTATTAGCAAAATTGTAAATGCCCCTCGCAGCCAATTAGAATAAGATAAATATGGAAATATACAAATGTTTATACCTATTTCCCGTTTGGTTTTGCTTGTGATTAAAGAGAGAGGCAGGGATCTCTTAACTTTTTGTACGGAATACAAAACTTTTTCTAAAATAATAAGTAACTTAAGTTACTTCCTAAACATAACCTATCTGTTAGTGAAATACCCGTCGAGATAGTTTCAGCCGTTTCGGAGATTCAATAGAAGTATTCAAACTTTCATCGGAAGATTAAACTCCCATCGACACGATAATCGAAATAAGTCGTAGCCAGTGAAGTGCGTCGGGTTTACGCTCGATTAGTCGCTCAGCGGTCAGCCTGTCCAGAAAACTGTGGTAATTGGACCCTACGTTATTTGATATAGAGACTAAGTGCTGTAGACTTGGTATGTGTTCATAAAATCTGATATAAAACAGGTATTGGGTATTGAACAAATAATTTGTGTCAACACTTTTTTTTTTAATGAAAGAGTAAGAAACGGGCATGCAGGCCATCTGATGTTAAGTGGTCACTGCAGCCCATGGACAACCACCTCTAATCTCAAATAGAACAGAAGTTCTATTTAAGGATAGACGCGGATGCGTTCCTACTATTGAGGACTAAGATGGTCGCCTCGAATAATGTGTATCCATATATTACATTCAAATACTTTATTTCAGTATATTTTTTTCGTACACTTAGTGATTGATCATTCGAGCAATTTTATTTGCTATAAGGTCACAAAGATTTCATTTATTAAAGTACTTTATTTTGCAATTGATGGGTTTAATTAATGTCCAAATTACAATGTAAAATCTGTTGCCGTTTTCTGTCTACAGTTTGATGGATATTAGAATAAACGGGGTAGGTACCATAATCCGCCGTGAAACAATTCGAAGTCCTCAGGACTGGTAACGCATCTACGTACAACTTCAGAGCTCTGTTTAATGTCATATCTGAACGTCCAAGGGCTACAGTGATTACTTAACATTAGGTGTCCAGCAAGCTTGTTCGGTATTCTGACATTAAAAAAATACTTTATCAGAAATTTAATAGCTAGTCGCGTAAAATTGAATTTTTTTAATCATGAAATATGTAGTTAATTATCGAACTTTTATAAAATAAGTGTAATTATATATTAATTATTTAATTGTAACTATATTTTAAAAAGTTACTAAATAATATCTTTGAACAGTTCAATTGCTCAATCAACGATTGTTCAATAGCTTTCTTACAATGTACTAAAATCAAGGTTTAATACTATTTAAATGGTATCGTGGATTTACGATGATTGGAAACGGGTATACAGCGACGATCGCAAACAGGTCCCGGCGATCTATAACCTATGCATCTATAACTATCCGCACTCCAGTACATAATACTAGCGTCCTTCCGCGACTTTTTTCACAAAATGTATGTTAAGTATACATTCTAATTCAAATATTTTATTTCATTGTAATTGTATTTACATATACTTAATGAATGTCAAGGGTACAATGTAAAATCAGTACATCGGCTTTAAGCGCATTGTAATTTATATATAATAAAAAATGTTTATAAACTTGGTTATTTGAACCATTATTTTTGGTAAGCTTAGTTTTACCATATTATAGCGTAATACTGCATAGCTTATGTTGAGGAGTGTGCGCGAGCGCTCCTGTGGCTCCGCCGCGTGGTGGCAAGGTAGGCATCCAACACGTTTTCACCCGGTTGGAGTCCGACATAACCTTCCGTCAGTCCCGTGGCGTAATATATCCGTATCGGGATTAATTGACGTAAAAAAATATTGCGGCCAGACGTACAGACACATCCTTTTCAAAAGTTGTTTTTGAAGTATGAAGGTATATATTTTAAATCACGCAGTATGAACATTGCAAAGACTGAAGAGAGTAAACATATATACCATACATACTACGACAACACGTGTTTCGCCCCAAAACGTAGCATCATGAGGGTAACTTAACTCTACGACGATTAATCTTAGTAAATTAAATTAAAATATTTCGACTTGAGACAGAGAGAGCGAGAGAGAGAGACAGAGAGTTGAAAAGAAGTACTTCCATTTATATAATAATGGGAATACGCAGTATAAATGTTATGTAATGAGCTGTTATGATTAATCTATTAAGATTGACAGCTCATTTAAAACTTGTTATAGAAAAAGTTTTGATGTTATTCCTACATTAAGGTAATGTTCGGTTTACAATTTTTCTCCAATGTAAAACTGGCAGTAAGATTATTTTGTTCATCATGTTGATATTTGACTATTAACATTTGACATTTGACAAGAATGAGAATCAAATGTCTAGAATCACATCTAGCCAAGGTGGAGATGGAGAATATATATAAGAAATGATAAAAAATAGAGAATATATAGTACAGGTAGTAGGCCTAAAGTTCGATCGGGGAGGTACCATCACCACCCTTATAATCCCCGTTAATCAGTGTTAAGAAGTATAAACACATTGAGTATAACGTGTAGTAGGCTTTGTGTTGTTTGGAGGTTGTAAGTAGATTTCTACATGCTTGTTTGCTACTTTCCCAACATAAAAAGAAATCGTTTAAAAGAGTAAAATTAAATCCTAGTGTAGTGTAACGAATACTTCTTATTTTATTTAGTTAAGAATCAAACATTCATATGATTAATGTGTAAAATTCATACAATTAATGTGATCGTATAAATTTAATTATCTCAACACATCAAACTATATTATATTCTTTTTTGCAATCGTTTTTTCCGACGACTTCTAATACTATTTGTAGCAACATAATTTATTCTGTCCATAATTTATATGTATTATTTTTGTATTTAGTTATTTTAATCGTTAAAATCGTGTCTGACGTGAGAGCGCGGGGCATTACAGTGGGGATGGGCTCTTATAGAACCGGCTTAGCTGAGCCGCTTAGTTACACAATAGTAGTTCTCTAGCTCTCATGAGAGCCTGGTACCTAGTTTGCTAGAAAATGTAGTTATATAAATATAGCTCGACTACGGTGGCGGTACCACCTTCTCTTACTTCAATAATCCATCATAATCATCATCAGGAATACATAGGGAGCGTCTATTAATTTTATTTGAGACTAGCTGTGACGATTGAATGAAATTGACATAACTTCTTTATTTGTTTACCGATTTCAATGAAACAAAAACACTAAATGTTAAGTGGGATTTATCATTGCCAGGGTTTTACGTTTTATTATGTAATGGGTACTCACGATTAACTATTTTTGATCACCGATTTTAATTTTTTTAATGTTATGTATGTGTATATTTGCATTAAAAAGCAGGTATTTTTAACGTTTAACTGAAATGTAAATTCACCTTTTTTTCTAATAAAATAATTAAATTATAGCCTACTAACTGGCTGCTTGTGCGTAGTTAAATAAAAATAGGTTATTCACCTTTAATGTCCAGCCCTTTGTCTGTCAAAGCTTCAGTTTACCGTCGATTGAGTAAACATCGCCTCGTTGTGATACTTTTGAATTCAAATTAACATATTTTATGTGACCGGTAAAACCAGCGTAAAATGATCCGTTTGATGAAGAATATTTTACGATGGGTGGATTTCTTTGATCTGGTGCATTCGAGAACAAAAAGTAGAAAAGTAGGATATACATTTGTAGTATTTGGGATTGGAAAATGGTTGGTATTTACATACATCGGTATATTTACTACAATAAAAATTATAAATGTAACATTGAATACTTTAAAACTAATTATAATAAAAGCGTAACCGAAACTAAGCGTAATAACTAAAACTATCAATTATTATTTATAACTAAACCGTAATTTCAGGGATGGCCGTGCACATGTGGCATCGTACCAGGAACTATCCTAAATCAGTTAATATCATTAATATGATATATTTCGTATAGGATTTTTTTTCATTCACAACATTCGAATTTTATTTCTGTTGTGATATTGTCATAATTGTTTTTTAAGTAATGTAATCCAAATCATATTTATTTTAATTACAGTAATGAAAATCTTTAAACTAACTATAATAAAAGCCTAAACAAAAAAATCAGAAGAGTAAAAAACCCAATTCAACGAGGGAATGCGGCTAGCATTCCCATATTCCCATTCCCGTTAAATTGCAATAGCAATTCTTTGGGCGAGATTTGAACTAGCCTTCTTGTTGGCGTTGTTCAAACGTGGGCTAATTGTCAGTTTTGTAGCCCACAGGAAAAGTGTATTGACAGTGGAAAGATTCTGACGCACACGATTAGCTGTCTGGTGTTCTCACCATCTTTCTAAAGTTATACCAGTTATACTGTGTAATGTTTATTTACCAAGGACTGATTTGAAAAGAGCGCCGGGAGTTTTTTTCCGTCGGTTTTTTCTCCCGGTCGACCTAGGCCAACAGCGCGCTCAAAGCCGATGTACTGATTTTACATTGTATCCTTGACGTTCATTAAGTGTATGTAAATAACTTACAATAAAATAAACTTTTTGAATTTGAATTTGTTATAAAATGTACCTGTTAGCACTTGATTATGTTATTTCGTCCATGATTTTCTATGGCTCCAGGTAACGACCGGCCACATGTTCGGATTACTGACATGTTGTTGTATGTTACCTACACGCGATGTGCCAATAAGCTTTGTTAATATATTCGAAAAGGGCATTCTTTGTTGGACATGTTTTACTCGCTGCCTTTGTTTTCGCCTGTCGCCCAGTTAATTGGTTCCTTTTATATTCTTTGTACGTGAAGAAGTAAGCACGCTGTCTAACTAATGTTAACTGTAATGTGAAGTGGTTTCTGCCGCTTATGCACATTTAATTAACGTTAAGGGGTTGTCTATAGCTGATGTGAAGCGATTTAGGCGATTTGTTTTTTTTTATAGATTAGCCAAACGAAAAGGATGACGGGATAATGGAAAATAGTCATTGTCGCTTATGGTCAAGTGCAACAACATAGATGTAACTATATCACTGGCTTTGAAGGAGAGCTAAATTTTCAGTTTTTGAACAATCCTGTGATATAGCGATCAGGGAATACCTATAGAGGCAATTTGGTTCACGTCTCGCACGTAGGTGGTAGAAATGTATTCTTGTAAACCATCTGATACGGTTACCCGTGCCCTCTGTAACGCAGAAACGCACAAGAATTTTGTCACTAGGGGTCACCCATTCAATTTTAGACCGCGCTAAACTTGGTCCATTGTTAATAACTTATACAAATCGCAGACCCTTTGGTATATGTGGGCCGACGAGATTACAACGATGTAAATATTAATAATTTTAAATATCTTTGTTTGTTACAGATTATGTGAGAACAAAACGTGACACTTCAAAAGGTGAGTTACAAAAGTAATCAATAACGTGATAAATTAAAATGTATTTGATTATTTATCCTTTATTTGAACCATACAAACTATAGCATTAAACAAAAGACGACCTTAATGCTTAACGTATCTTTTGACAATTAATGTTGGTTCAGAATGAAGCTGGTACCAATGTTTTAAAAGAATGATTTAGATATTATAATTTATAATCATAGTGGCGCATTATCAACATTAAATTTATTTTAATGCAAAACAACATTTCCTTATATGGTAATGGCGAACCGAGTAAAGGCATTAAATTTACAATGCAATATTTGATTCCAACTGAACTTTAAATGCCAGAATAAATTTATATTGATCATCTGAGATTAATCTTGAAATATCTTGTAATAATTAATTTGATTAGCGGATATAGTCTGAGTAAAACAGTGGGAGGCTGAGAGAATTCCGTTTTATAAGTTTCTTTACGATGTTTTCTTCGCCGTGAAGGCAAGATATATTTTTTATGTGGCCTCAACTGCGATAAATAAGATTTTTTTTAATTCGATTATAATTTTTGTAGAGATCTACTTAAGATTTAAATGTATTTTAAGGGTTTACAGAAGACAGGATTTCTGACCCGATAATACTTATCGGTAAATTATGGCCGTAGTTTCTACTTGAAAGTGTAATGAACATCCATACATGCTTTTTGTAAGGTGGTAGAGCCATTAGAGCTCGTCCGGGGCGGTACCACCGCCATCCTCATAACCCTCCGTAAAGCGACATGTTCTTCATGTATTGTGTTTCAGTTGGGGAGGTGTGGTTGCCGGATACACATTATTGGAGGCGACCATCTTAGTCCTCTAGAGTAAGAACGCATCCGCGTTCATCCTTAAATAGAATTTCTGTTCTATTTGAGATTAGATGCGGTTGTCCATGGGCTGCAGTGACCACTTAACATCGGGTGCATGCCCGTTTCTTACTCTTACATTATAAAAAAAATGCTTCAACTAATTAGAAAGAATTAGTAGGACTTGTATGATAGGTAGATTATTTAGAAAAATCAGAGGTGCGTGCCACGATATGAAAACCCGGACCATGCTAGTCATTGGCCAAAATGGTACCAATAATTTATCACTGAGTTGTCATTAACTCGCCGAAGTGACCGTTTCTGGCTAAAATGGACATCGTCACAACCTGGTGCCTAGAAGGTTGTACCATCTTCGTTGTCGTTTGTTGCTTTCACATGTCCGTTGATAGGAAAAAACTAGAGCTTGACCGGAGAGGTACCACTGCTACCCTCATAATCCAACATCTAGCAGCTCTAGTATCTGAGTTGTTCCGGTGCGGTTGCCGGCTACATTTAAACCGACGCGACTAATTAATTCTCATCAGTAGCAACACATTTAGTTATCTACGATCTCAGAGGATTCTATTTCTGTTTTTATGATAGATGTATGTTGATATATGACGAGGTTATATTTGTTCACCGGCTGCAAGACATCTTAATGTCATGTGGGCTGCAAAGATCTTAACATCATGTGGTTCGCACACTCGTTTGTAGCTCGTCTCACATAAAAAAACACTCGCCATTTTAGTTAGTACACCAAGATTCGTGACTAAAGTTGTATGCATCACATCCGATGCGGCTCCACGATGGTATGTAGTGGCGAGGCGAGTGTGAGCAGAGAAAGCGTAAAGCCCGCCGGAGCGCGACCACTCTCAGAATCTCAGATCGGGATGCTGCGTGCCACGCCAGGCATTGTTTAAAGGTGGTGCTTCACTCGACGTGTTCATTTCCCAATACCGCCATATCGTATGCTTGATGGAACACTGACTTATTAGTTGTATCAAATAGCAACTCTATCTGGTCTCACCACCCCTTATGTGTTTCATGTTTCTCCTCTCTTATTCGTTGTTTCTCTTTCTTCTTGTATTTTGTATCCTATATATAATTTCTGATCCTATAAATGATGAATAGACCCATTAGAAGATAGGTCAGTTTTGAGTTATATGTAGATACAGGCTTCTGATAGCGCCGTCTACCGTCTACCGTTGGAATTAAACGGAAATAATGCATCACTATCGCCCCAGCGATATATCAGTTTTAGTTTTATACGTCAACAAGTAGGATAAGTTCTCATAGCAAGATCTTCTTTTGCGATTTCCTAACAATTGTCTTTTTGAGTTGAGTCAGTATTCCAAGCGATATCAATAGCAGGATCGACTGCTTAGATTCATTTGACGTGCATATGTCTATTTCCCAATACGGTTATGTGTAAACAGTTTAACAATCACTGCTTAACAGTCTCATCACATAACCTCGCTTCAATCAAGCGATCAATCAAAACAATCAATCAAAATCCATCAAATAGTATTATTTGCGATTAAATTGCCTGATTAAATTTATTTTATTTTATCTTAAAAGTTATTTTAAAGGTTATTCTTACTTAAATCACTATCGCCCTCATAATCGCATTCCTTGTGTTTCGGTTGGAGAAGTGTTGTTGCCCGCTACATTTTAAAGGTGGTAGAGCCGTTCGAGCTCGCCCGGGGCGGTACCACCGCCACCCTCATAACCCGCCGTAAAACAACAT
>DWON01005716.1:0-14617 GCA_018251015.1 Phocides pigmalion okeechobee
GGAGCGGTTGTCGGCCACACTTGACGACCATCTTAATCCTCGGGATTATTAAGGCATACAGATGTACCTACGTAAGTCCGTATTGAGATTTCAGTCTTATTTTAAGTTTAATATTGATGTCCATGGGCTGCAACGAGCAACAGTGTACAGAGACAACATCAATTGGGACGAAGGCTTGTTTGATACCTTTCTCACCCAAATATTTTTTAATGGACAAATTCTTTGTCCTTTCACTCCGCCCATCTGCAACCAAGTCTGTGGAATACAAGTCTTTATTAAAGTCAATTACAGATCTGTTGCCACTCTTGAAGACTAAGCTTATGCCTTGTATGTGCCTGAAATATTATTGAAAAAAGCAACATGTTCTTCATGTATTGTGTTTCGGTTGGGGAGGTGTGCTTGCCGGATACAAATTATTGGAGGCGACCATCTTAGTCCTCAAGAGCAGGAATGCATCCGCGTCCATCCTTAAATAGAACTTCTGTTCTATTTGCTATTTCACGAGGTTGACCATGGGCTGCAGTGACCACTTAACATCAGGTGGCCTGCATGCTCGTTTCTTACTCTTTCACAATAAAAAAAAATCTTTATAATTGATTACAGGTTCACTATTTCTTGTATTATTTTTGTATATCTAATGTCCTGTCCTTGCCATTCCAGGATGTTTTTCCATCACTCTTCTCCTTTTCTTATGTTCTTATATAATGTCATTGGTATAATTAACACTATGAACTGCAGCGCTCATATATTAGATCGGATCAGCGTTGCGAGAGGCACCACTAAACTGGAGTGTAACAAACAATTCATTTAACAATTCACTGAATTAGTGTATTTTTTAGCATCTGTGGCTCATATACGATTACATAGAGGTAATGTCGGCCCGCAATTTTGTGTTCGCCCGTAATCCATACAGATTTGTACGTACAACACACAGGTGTACAAGTCGCAAGCGCATTACGCCAAGTACAATACTAAATAATAATACCCAGTGGTGTACGCCGCAGGGAAAGTGTTAAATAGTTTTTAATGTGAGAAGAGTAGCAAACGAGCATGCAAACCAGTTGATGTTAAGTAGTCGCAGCCCATAAATACCCACATACAACCATAAAACGACTGAAATCCTGTCTAAGCTCGAATGTACGAGATACGATGCTACTCCTGAGGACTAAGGTGGTTGCTTCGCTACAAAGTGTAGCCGGTAACCGAACCTCTCCAGCCGAAACAAGAAATGCTTTAAATCATTATAATTATTTACATTCCCTCACAAAAGGCATATGTTAAAATAAAACGAGGCATCAAAGATCTCGCTTATAGTATGGCCGGCAATTTGCACCTCTTCAACCAAAGCATCAAGAGTTGCTTCACGCCGAACCGTGAGGACGGACATGGTACCATCGGGTGGAACGAGTCAATGTGTGGAGGGAAGCGGGTGCGAGGCGTACCGTTCGCGCAGCGGCAGAACTCGCGGCGCGAGGGCAGCAGCGGCGGCGGGCGGCGGTAGTGCGCGCGCACCATGTCGGGCACCAGCACGCGGCCGCGCGCGCCCGCCGGCACCTTCGTCCTGCGCCAACATTACATTACCGTCACTATATGGTTCTGTTGCCACGGATCTCGTCTAACAATAAAAATACTGTGAGCGACACAATGATTTGCATATTATTTTATGGGTAATTTTTCTGTGCGTGTGTATATCACTGAACTCCTTCTAAACAACTGGATAGTAATAAAACACTTTGTCTTCAGATGGATCCGAGAATGATTAAAAATTCTCAATTAGACCCAATAGGAGGTATTAGAATTGGATACAAATCCAGTAGGAACCCTGGCATGCTTTCTGTAAAAATAATAGATTTTTTTTAAAACTATCCAATGTCCACTGAGCTAGTCCAATGTTCTTGGCACCATGTCGCGTGGCCTCAGACTCCAATTAGATTTGACTCTTCTGGGACAAAAAAAACTGATAAAAAAAGCATTATGTTACAATATTATCATGTATTCCTATGAACAGTAAAGGCTTCCAGAATATAGTTTTACAACAAGAATACACTGCTGCTATAAGAAAAACATTGGTGTGACGTTTTTACACCACAACTCAAAGTCAAAGGTCTGTTGGTATATCATGGAACCCTCACCGGAATGGCCTGTTCCCCCGAGCGCGGCGGATGAAGTCCACTTTGATGGCGTGCTGGTCCACTGGGCCCGTGAACTTGTCCCACAGCGCCACGCGCTCGGTGGCGGACACCGAGTTCACCAGCTTCCAGTCCTGTCCAACAAATATTTTCAACATCGCTATAACTATAAGTACACCACTATTAAATGGGCTAGATATGAAAGAGCGTCCTCGATCATGTCGGAGCCTGCAGATTCCACTTTTAAAATAATTGCTATGTGTCTGAGTGTACAAGATGACGGAATCTTATCACAAGGCTAAAACTGCTTCAGTTTTAGTTCTTACTGAAGATTTTGCAAATGTAGAAATTAGAAAAGAAACTCACAATATACTGTTCCACATGATTGGGGCACATCCAACGTCCTGTCGGCAGCGCGGTCAGGGGTGGGTCGAGGCAATCCTGAAAATTATACAATCCTGATTAGCAATCCCGATAATATACATTTCTTTAAAGTACTACATAGAATAGATTTATTATGTTACCATATTATCCCACAAAATTATCCCATTTCGCTATTATATTTGAACACTATTACACTGAGTATATGTGGCGTGGAAACGAAGTATGTATAGAGTACAGTCATGTGAAACAAGATGTCAGTACCTGGTGGAAGAGCAGCGGGCAGTAGTCGCACTGCAGCAGCGGCGCCTTCCTGCAGCCCGCCGCGCACACGTGGCAGGCGCGCGCCGGCAGCGCCGCGCACGCCGCGTCCGACGTTATCAGGGACGCGCTGCCCTCTGACAGAAGCCAATGGCAACATATTAACACTGACCCCGCACCCATATATTACATCGAGTCTGGATTGCGGAAGGCTACACTAAATTTTAGTATTTTCTCTACACTGGCGATGCCACGACAATTCACACAAATGTTGTATTTTTAGCATTACTGTAACATTCACGAGTACATAGTCGTAATGTCCGTCTTCCGTCTTGTGGGCCGACGTAAACACAGCCCTTGAGTTCGCCAGTAATCCATACACAATTGTACGTACAAAACAGGCGTGTACAAGCCGCACGCGCGTCGCACCAAGTAACACACAGTAGATTTGTACGCCGCAGGGGAAGTGTTAGTTGATATCGATTTTTTTTTTATATTATAAGACTACCAAACAAACGTGCAGGCAACATGGATATCCAAAAACTAAATTGAGGTCCTATTTTAAGCCACAAGTAAATACAATGCTATTCCTGAAGTCTAAGAGCCTTGCAACAAGCAACAAGAATGCTGACTATGAGGGCAGTTATGACATCTTTAATTATAGTCATATCACCTCACCGTCAATATGATATTGATCATATTCATTTGAACAATACTTGAACATAGGAGGTATCTCATACTCCATTATAAATCAATTTTGGTATTTCCGTTAATCAAACTTTACCAGCTACACTTAAAAATCAAGGAGACTATTACACATTGTTAATTGTTAATTGGACACGTATATGTGATTTGTGGTATTATTCCCAGCCCAACTACATCTTAAATATACATACTACATAAATATACTACCTTTTTCAGTCCCAGGAAAAACAATGGGAATTTGCATCTCCCTGGGCAGTTCAAACTGCTTGGGATTCATAATTCTGGCAGCCTTCACTAGCACCTCCATGGGATTTGATTCTTCCCTCTCACTTCCACCCTCTTCACTCTTCTCCGTCTCCTTCTCTTTAACCTCTCCTTCTTTCTGCTTTTCTTTAGTATCTTCTTTGGTTTTCTTTCTGAGAGATCTGTAAACATTAACAAGACATTAAGTCCCTTCTATTCAGTATAATAAAAAATAAAAAAATATTAACTAACAATAGTTAGTTAATATTTTTTTATTTTTTCTACTAACTAAAAACTGAACAGACATATTATTTCCCTAAATATTCATTCATATCAAAAATGTTAAATAATATTTATGTAAAATGTAACTTGCTTTTTGTTATTGTCAGAATGTTTGTTTTACATCAGGTAGTATAACTATAGTTCAACCTGAGAGACAATTCTGCCACCCTCACAATCCACCATGAAATAACTCTTTTATTTTGGTTGAAGAGGTGCATCTGGCTATTTAACTTAGAAGCAAGACATCTATGGGCTGGAGCGAAAACCCAACATCAGGTTGTCTGCATGATTGTTTATTACCAAATTAAACCAAATTACCTAGTTTTCTTGTCAGTATCAGACTTGTCGGCTGGTGATTGTGCACGACTGCTCCGAGAACTAGTTGGTTTCTCTGCATCAGACCCTCGACACTGCTTACACAGCCACAGTCCAGCTGGGATGTCATTCTCGTCCAGGGGTGGGTCACTGGTATTGTGACAAGGAAAAAATGATTGTCCTGTTTGATAATAGCAGGTCAATGAAAGAGTTAAGTGATAGATCTATAAATAATATAACCTAGTCGTTTAAAGTTTTCAGTGTTAAAGTCTAAATAAAAATATAATGCGTATATTTTAAACAAATGTTAAATAATACTAATACTTTAAAGTTTAAAGACACATTCTCATTAAAATATCATGTCAATTTTCCGAAGACATGGAAATAATGATTAGCATAGTAGATTATTCTCTGTGCAATATTGGACAACATGTTTGAACAAATTTTATAAACATTTATGTCCATTGGTGTGTAAAATATCAGCTCAAAGTCTGTCTAAATTATAGATAATAAAAAGAACATTAATCATGTCAAATTGGTAATTGACTAAAACAAGAATATTAACAAATATAATAATATTTGTGACCTAATTGAACGACCATATAATTTGTACACAACAAGATGGCAGATTCAGGATACCATCATTATTATTGACCAACTTTGTCACTGCATCAATACTCACTAGCAACCAAGATGGAAACTAGCCGGGCAGCGATCACAGCAGATTAGGGCTCCACCTTCACCGCAAGCATCGCAGCAGTCACGATTGTGGCCCTTACCAGGCCTCTTGTAGTAGGGATGTTGTGGTTTCTTTGGCTTACTACTGCTTGTTTCTTCATCCGGGGGCTTTATTAAGGCTCTGATTAGCTGTAACATATATTTTTTACACAGATGAGTATTCACAATAATCAAAAGTAATAGACTACAATCAGATATAATATCTTGATAAATAGTAGAACTAGTCTGTGGAGGAGATAACACCTCACCCTCATAATCCTACTTAAACCAACTGTTGTATTTCAGCTGGTGAATCGTGCTGAGTGTCCGTGAAATGAAGTTACACTCACAAGCTAGTTATAGCCGTCTCTGTCATCAGGAGTAGTAACATTTGTATGTGAAAATGTAAGTGGACCGAACTGGAGCAGGACTTAATGTGCTTGTTTGCGGTTGAATATGGATATCCATGGGCTGCAGCGGCCACTAAAAAAGTGACTGATTCACTTGTTTTCTAGTCTTACAACATAAAAAAGATTGATATTCAATAACCATTATAAATAACTAAACAAGTCTCAATGAAACATGGTGTGAAAGAGAGATAAACAACATGATTAGAAATTACAGACTATAGACATGACTTGAACACACACACAAATTTAAGTTGTAGGAATAAAAAACCTACCGGCATAAGACCACCAGACGTGTCGAGATCGTAACTGACAGACATTTTTATTCGATTTCTAATTCGTATCTCCCAATAAACATTTATTTATGCTTCATACGACACAAAACCACAGCCACCTGTAAATGTACATGCACCGTGATCAAAATTATACGTTATCACATCACAAATGCAAATAATATTGCAATACGAAACATCAAAATAACGCTGTTTAATTCAAGCTCTAGGATCAATCAAAAATAATATCAGGATAAATGAAACCTTTTCTTATTTTATTGGCCTTAGATTAAGATGTGGAATCTCGGTTTTTAGTACACTGTAGAAAAAGCTACGCAAAAAAACTTATTATTCTCATACATAAGTACCAATAAGCACTCGATAGCGAAGCGCTACCAACTCATTTTAAAGATGGCCGCCACTGCTTTTTACCACAGACAGACTATGTCTAATCTGCATCAGCAATTGATATCGATTAACTGAAAAAAACATCGGAAGGTTGAATGATTAAAATCGATATCAAGTTAATGATCGATGATAAAAATCATGGTATGATTATTTTTGTACTGCAAACATTCAAAATTAGTTGCTCAATTAATAAATTAGAAGACACGATAGATACCCAATTGTTAATGGAACATTTATTATCCAGTTATTCCGGCTTCCTATAAAATCGATTTATTTATTTTTAAGAATTTAAATTGCTACCACAGATTAGTTAATAACGTCCTTACAAGGCAGAATTGGATATAATCGAAATTGGATATAATTATTGCACGTTTTAATTGTATTGTTGTTTTAAGTGTAAAATTCACAGAGTACGTTATAAATACTTAACGTAAACGATATAAGGTGCTACTTCAGTGAGCAGTCTTTGTTCCTCTGATGCGAAATAAAGTGAGACTAACAAGGAATTATATGTTAAATAAACGTTGGGCTATTTCTTTTTTTTTTTTAAGTTCCTTTTTTAACGATTACTTACGCAGTGAAAATTAATTGTACGGAATATAGGAGTAACTATTTTTCCAACGTTATTCTAAACAATAAAGTATTTTATGTGTCAATTATTAATTTTATTCACCCGATTATTTTATAGAAATTGATTACATTAATTTTTAACGTACGTTTTGAATACATCTCTATCTACAAGGCCGAGTCGGTCGTCGAATCAAGTCGAATGTCAGTATTGTCATTGCAAAGCAGAAAAATACTTGGATATGACCTGGATTCTCTTTATTGCTGTACAACAATTCAAATGATTTTATATCATAAGAAAGTGTTGGATATAATTTTTTTTTTCTGTTACATATTAACGTAAAAATTGATTATAAAAAATCAATCATATTCCTATTTATTATATTTCATATTATATGACGCAGTGAAAAAATAGAATAAATGACGATCTAAGAGCAAAGTAACATGGGTATCCATTTAGTACTTTAATTTAAATAAAAATCCGCATCGTTCATTACTTTCGTTAATGACAGACTCTTATAGATCGAAAACAAATGTTAGGTAGTTTTTTTTTATAACCTTTGTTTCCAGTTATTTATAATTTCATGTTGATTTATGATGATGTTGATGTTTAAGAGGTGAGACCCGCATAAAATCGAAGATTGATAATATTAACATTACATTTTATAATTTTGTTTCTTCTAAGTTACGTTATTTTAAAGGTTTTAGTGCAACAACAACTATTATTCAAACATAAAATGCATTAATCTAATCTATCCAATTTTTCAGTCTTAGTTTTTACTAAGAAAATTGTTATGAACATTAATTTTATTTGGGTTCTTTATATATTAGGCCTGTGAAACAAATAGCCGAATTCAGACATGTGCATTAAATTACAATTCGTGGTCCACTTATGTATCGAACAGTCTTGAATTATTCACAACTTTTTTTATTAAATTTACTTTATTCTTTGGTGTAAACTAACAAGCGTAACAGTGCAAACCATGGTGTGGTATTAGCTTTAAAACATGAATTGAGTGTTAAATAGTTTTGATTTCATCAGGTTTTTTAAAATACACAAATTCATGTATTTGTATTAATGGTACCAAAATATAAAGAAATTAGACAAAACACATTTGAAATTGAATATAAGTGAAATACGTACAGGAAATACATTGTTAACTGGCAATAACGTACAAGCGGAAGCTGCCATTTCTATGACGTCATGGGCGGAGTTTAGTTGAAGATCGAATTCGGATTCGGTTGGCGGGCGCGGCCATCTTGGTGAATTAGTGACCTGGCGATTCGGTTTTAGTTAGTGAAAAATCATTTGTCATCCACAATGTCGGAAAGGGAAGATAATGTGTATAAAGCGAAGCTAGCCGAACAGGCGGAGCGCTATGATGGTGAGTACATATTTTTGCTATATCTTTGATATTAGGGATGTAAAATTCCTTCGTATTTTCGCCGACAGTTGAAAGACGACTTGGTGATAGTCTGAAAATTTTCTACCCGAAATCTGATAGTATACCTCCCTTTCGTCCTTTCTTAGAGAGAAAAATTGTACAATACATTCATTTTCAGCGATTTATTAGCCCAACTGTAAGAAATCAATGGCATTCGTTAGGCTTGGTCAGCGATCGATGCGTCATCCGCCGGTGGGATGCCCTTTACCTTTTTACAGTGACAAAATCAAGGAATGAGATTAATTCGGCATCTAATATCTTTCTTAAGCTATTCAGAACAATATTTTACATCATTAAATTCCACTTTTAGTTCTAAAACATGGAAAATGACAGAAACGTTCTGAAAAAATGTGTCCTTTTTTCCTGTAACTGGGAAGTAGTCTGTTCAATCGATGTCATTGAGCCCAGTCATGCATAGCGTACCTTGGATAGATCAGTTAGTAATGTCGGAATGTTCTAGATATTTAGGATAACTGGGTTTTAGAGATCGGCTTACGGCGCCCGTTTCACCTATTGTTCGCTATCTTAGCGAGTTGCGGATTTGTCTGGATTTATCGCGCATCTTCTGAATCGAGATAAAGCGTCCATTGTAAAGGTTATGTGGACTTTCACACACTTTGTTAGTCATTAGCATTGTGACAGAGCAGCTACGCCCGGTTCTATCGGTGTTTCATAGACTGGATCAATAATTTCTTATGTGAAATCCACTAAATTAGCATGACTACACGTTTTTCTTTCTAGGGAATACCCGCCTACTGAATAGTTTCCACTAATGCTTAACATAAATTAACATCTAAAATTGAATATCCAAATAAAATTTGGCCCTAATTCTATGTGATATGTTCTTCATTAAAGCTGCAGACAAGTATTTAATTTATGTATCAAACAGCACTTTCTCAGTGCTTTCACTTTGTTAGTCATGCACTTACTCTGATTCATGCAGACATAAAAAGACACTGTTAAATATTAAGAGGTCAGATTTGCACTTTATAATGTAATATTTAGGTTATATGTTAAATATGACTTATATGCAGTATTTTACCTACAGTGTTTTAATTATCATTTTTAAAGAAAAATGGCATTTTACTCAAATAAGATTTTTTTTATTTAACATTAAAAGCTTATTAATTTATTTTGCAAGTTTTAATGTATTTAAAGAATTCTATAAATCTATGAGTGAGAATTTTGCAATGTATATTAAGAGAGGAAGAGATGAGAGAGAATTTATATGCCTGAAAATCAATATAAAGAATATAAGCAAGTGTTTTAGAAATCTGAGTAAATCAATATAAAATTTGAATAAATGGCTTAATACCTACATATAAGTTATATTGACTTGCACATTTATTAAATGCTTGTTGCCAGCAAAATACTAAGTATTTGCTTATTATTTTTAACCAAATTGAATTTCTAATTTTTTTTCTTAATAATGACTGAATAACTAAATTAGCCCAAACGAGAAATACATTTATTGAGAGTTTTTGTTCCTATTATCTTCAGTAATAATATAATATTAAAAGGTGGAAGAGACGTTAGAGCTCGCCTGGTGGTGGCATCACTGCTACCCTCATAACCCGCTGTAAAGCAACATGTTCTTCAAGTATTGTGTTTCGGTTGGAGAGGTGTGGTTGCCAGATACACATTATTGGAGGTGACCTTCTTAGTCCTCGAGAGTAGGAACACATCTGTGTCTATCCTTAAATAGAACTTCTGTTCTATTTGCGATTGGATGGGTGAGATGGATGCGATTCCATGGGGTGCAGTGACCACTTAACATCAGGTGGCTTGCATGCTCATTTCTTCCTCTTTCACAATAATATATATATATATAACAACTGTGGTTCTAAGAAAAAGAGAACTTAGAACATATCCACTTTCCATCTGGATTAATAAAATATAGATTGTAAAACTTGGTACATCACTGTGGTATTGATACTCCTGAATTCTGACTCATTTGTGACTTATTACAGAGTTACTTTATTCAGGAGTAAGGGTGTGGTATAAAAAAAGGTCATCAAATGTATTAAACCAAATGTGATTGACCTTACATAAGGCATTTAGACTTGTACGTAATATTGATATGTATCATCACAAATCATCATCAACTTTATAATTATCATCAAAAGTTCAAATATTGCAGTTTCATTAAACCTGCCAAATATCTGCCACTCTACCTTTGATAAAACCTACACGTTTCTTATGATTCAGATACTGGAAATTGCATATTTTTTTTATATAGGAAGTTCTATGGTATATCTGACGGTAAGTAGTCTCTTCCACCCAAAGAGAACCAACTTCATTTAAAGCATGAGTCCCAATTGAAGTTGATCACAGATGTGTTAGTGCTCCTGAAAGCTAAGGTGTTTGCCTTGCTTTAATGTGTAGCTGGCAGCTGCATCTCTAACCGTAACACAACTAATATTATATGGTAGATAAGGGGGTGGTGGTGGTGGTATCACTTGTTTTCAGGTTTTGGCCTCTGTAGATTTTACTTTACATAAATTTTGCTATTAATATTTGCAAGGACTTATAGTATTGAGATCAAGCTAGCATAGTGGCATTATCCATAACTTACAAGAGATTTACAATACCCAGTATATTTTCAATTTACCATAATACTCTTTATCTTAGAAAGGGTTTATGGTTTCTAGTTTACTATTTGGAGATCATGGTCAAGATTGTTAGAATTTTTCTGACAAGGCAGTCAACTAATTTTTGGAATGCATGTAGCATAATTTTGATGTCAGGTATTTATGAATCATGATTAAGGAAAATACAGCATTCTCCATCTAGTCTTCCCCTTTTATTTGCAATTGATTCATTTTTCTGAAGTGGTTAGTTTTCTCTTGTAAGTTTTGCTTTTATCTTTTCAATAACTCCCCAATAAGAAATTTTAACATTCAGATTTAATGTGAAATGATTTATATCTAGACATGACTAAAGATTTCTCAAAAATGTGCTGTTATTCATCATATTTCAAAATTAAATGCAATATAGATGGAACCAATTTGTCTACATACTCAAGGTTTTTTAAAATTCTCTAGGTCATTAAGTAATTAAAATGTAATATTCTAAACATTTTGGTAAAGAGATAACCTACTGGTTAAGATTCTGTCTACAAGCAAATTTAACTTTATATCTTATTTTAGTCATCTGGAGGAAAAATTTAATATGATACATTGGTTAGTGTCTATAACAGCAAGACCACTTTGCATCAAAGTTGTTGCAATATTAATCATTTAAAACTCAAATTAAACTGCATTTTATGGTTTTTCACAATACTTTGATCTTATTATGACTTGTCTTACACATGAATTTTCTGATGATACACCTACCTTACTAAGTGCATTTTGTAGGTTACATTTAAGTAATATTCCTGCTATTACACATTTGGTAATTGCTGTGTAGCAGAGTCCTTTATGTGGTTGCCTCAGAGGATAGAAAAAAGTTATTATGGTAATATACTGCCATGTATATAACTCATATTGAACACATTTTTTTTTGGCAGCGGATCTAAATGACCTAGAAAAAAGTCGTAAACCCATTTAGCACTCTAAAATGGAATACTGAAGAATAAATTTATTAGTCATATATTTATATTTTCTCGTGTATATTATATTAAAAGATATATTCATTCAGTACCTGAATTTGAAAGGGATCATTATCAAATATTTTATGATTTATTTTAATGAGTTATTGGTGATGCTTGTGCATCATTGAAAAAGTGTATTGTCAAAACAGACAGTATTTTAACATATTTTTTTTTACTAGAGGATTATGGGACAAATATATAATTATAGTGGTTACTATTTGGTCATTCCTGTTCAGAATGAATGTCCTACTGCTTATACGACAGCAGTTCACCCTCCCGTTTCTACAGCTCGCTCAAGTATAATCCAGCTTCGTCGTGGTCTGATAAGGCTTTATGAGACTTCCTCGATGCCTTTCGCCACACACTTCTCAAACCAACCGCGTGCACGCGCGATAACTGTCCCGTACCGTTTGGCGACGGCCTACGCCCTTCTTTCCCACAGGAACGCCAGAGCTCGAATCTGTACGCAACTTAAGCTATAACAAGCAAATTATCTCAATTAAGCAACCTTTAAAAATGATAATAAAAACAACATTTGTACAACACATCTTATAAAATAAAATCTTTTATAGTCCAATCAAACGTCCATATGAGTTAGTTGAATTATAAACCAATGATAATCACGTTTACGTTAGTGCCTTGAACATTGAACCCACATGCATTTAATTCATGAGCAGTGGTAATTAACGAAGAGGTCAATCACCTAACAAGGAGTAATAGGGATGTTCGTTATATTATATATGTAGCTTTAGTCAACATTTTACTAAGTAAATCTTTACTTTTATGTTAGTAAAGTAGCAAACGAGCGTGCAAGCCATCTGATGTTAAATGGAATCTGCAGCCCATGAATATGTACGTACAACATTAAGCAAGACTTAGTTCTACCCAAATTCGTGAATAGTTGCGTTGCTTCTGAGGGCTAAGAGGAATGGCTCGTTTGTACGTGTACCGGCAACCGCACCTCTTAAATCGAGACAAAAACTGTTCTAAGGCGGATTATGAACAAACATCACCTTGCAAGGATATAAAAGCTTAGTGTATATTAAGTTTAGTATTAAATTGTTACCTCTAAATCGTGGTGATATGGAGTAGAAATAGTATTATTGTGTGGAGTGGAAATTCTTAGTAAAGGTTAATCGTATAAATTATCACTTCAGGAAATACATATCTATAAAGAATAATAATAAAACTATATATATAAAGCAGGTTTTTCATGTAGTGTGTGATCGGTGATGGACTATACCACCGCTGTCTTCATAATTTTACAGTCAAAAACTCAAACCGAAACAAAGGTTGGTTAATTACGGTTGCCGTCTAAACCATCTTAGTCCTCGAGAGTAGTAACGCGTCCGCGTCCATCGTTAAATAGAACTTCTGTTCTATTTGAGATTGGACGTGGTTGTCCATAGGCTGCAGTGATCACTTAACATCAGGTGGAATGCATGCCCGTTTCTTACTCTTTCATAATAAAAAAAAACCTTAACACCGACATGATCATCTCAGTCCTCAGGAGTATCAACGCTAGATGCTTATGATCTTATGTAGGACTCCAGTTTTAAGTTAAGACGACCATTTGTTCACTACTTACGTAAGTTGCTACTCATTTCACTTTACTTGGGGGGATCGCGTACAGTGCGTCATGCTCAGTACGAGGTAGTATAATAAGCACTATCCTTAGGGGATGTTATCGTATCACACTTGAGCTTTCTAGTTTCCCGTAAGTTCCCAGGTGGCGTAGCTTGAAAGTTTATATTTTAATGAACCAATTTCATGTAGGGACCGGCCGTTACGTATTGTGTTATGGCTTGTCACAGTTTACATATTTTCGTACACCCATATTATGTCACGCGATACCTCGACCCATATTTTACTTATACAACACTATAATGAATAATTTGACTGTTATAATATAAATGTATAATGCTTTATAAATGTTGATAAATTGATTTAAAAAACCTCTTTCGTTTTGACCCACCTGTCTTAGTTTTATAGGGTTCTAACTTAGTCCCCAAGGGTAGCAGTGAATCTGTAACAGATTTCATGGCCCTCACAAATTGTTTTATTTTATGTTTACGTCAAATTTTGGAACACTTGGAAAAGGACGCTGTGAATTTCTCATGAATTCACAAAATCTTTAAGGCACTGTGCAGACTGTAAAACACCACTGTTCTGATACATTATGGTTATATAGTAAGCCCCAGGGTGGTTGTCGGTTCTATTACTAGTTTACAGATGTATACAACAGCAGGAACTATTAATATCGGGTGGCCACTTTATATCACGCCTGTTTGCTACTTCCATAACATTAAACACGGAATTTCAATTTATCGTTATTTTTGCTCATGCGTGTTTTTTACTAGGTAGTAAACGAGGTTCCCCGCGCGACTGCCCACGTGTGTTTCGCATTAGTTTTCGTTTTACGAAAAACAAGCTGTAATTCTTAAAATCTGCAAAATATAGATAGACAAAAAGGAAATGGTGCACGGACATTTGTTATGTGGAAAGAGTAGCAAACGAGCATTCAAACAACCTGATGTTACGTAGTTGCTGCAGTACAATCACACTGTCGACCTCGAATAGCTCTGAAATCCTATTTGAGGTTGTATGTAGATGCTTTGCTATTCCCAAAGGACTGCTATGGTCGCCTCACTTGCGAGTGTAGCCGCATCCATCCAACAGAAATACAAGTAATGCTTCACAGCTGATTATGAGGCCTTATCACTTCCCTACCCTTTAATCTAGAATATGTCTTTTACCGGGGGTACAGGGTGTGGTACAGGGGTACTCTGGTTTAAATTGCAGTGGCGGGGGGGAAAAGTTAACAAAATTTTGTGGTGGAGTAATCTTTTATTAATATATTTAATTTGTTTTTGTTTTTTATTTTTTTTTTTCC
>DWON01005717.1:0-14616 GCA_018251015.1 Phocides pigmalion okeechobee
GTTATGAGGGTGGCGGTGGTACCGCCCCGGGCGAGCTCTAACGGCTCTACCACCTTTAGAATTCTGGGGAACCAATTCTGGGGAAAGCTATGCCCAGCTAAAACATATTAAGTTTGTAGCCAGTAGGTAAATCTAGTTTTATTTATGAATCTACGAAATTATTTAATTATAAGCCAGCAAGTACCAGATGTTCATTATTAACTGCAGCTAAATAAGGAGTTCCTGACCTATTTCCCCGTTATTTTTAGTTTCCAGGTGAATGCTTTCATTGGTGGACTAAATAAATTGTACTAGGCTTAATAGGCTGCTACCCGTTATAAGTGGCACTACTGATCTCTACAATAACTACAAGGAATACTGAAACTCCTTCACGCTGCTTTGTATATTGGTGGACGTAATGGTTAATGATTAAATCGTTTTATCTATATCCATAGTCCATATCCAACCTCCAACAGAACTAGTATTAACTGAAGTCGCATGTGGATATGTTGTTACTCCTGAGGATTAATAACTTCTAACCCCAACAAACGTTGGTTAATTTAGTAAATAATTTTTGATCTCCGTAAATTGTAGGGCAATACGCATTAATCTAATTGCTTATTTGATTATACAATTGTAATAAAAATGTCATACAGGTATTTAAAATATGAAATAATAACATTCCTACTTCATGTAGCACTTAAAATTGAAGGGATAGAAAAAGAGGTGTTCATAATACAAAAATATAACATACGCAAATCTAGGTATCACATCACAGATCCAATCAAGCACTAAACACAGATTATAAGATATAGGCACAGAAAAATCTGAATTATCTCTATGAAAAAAGATCTAATGGATTGTTATCCAGTATAAACATGATTCCACTTCCTAAACAAAGAAAAGATAAACACAGGTCGTTCGCGAGATTAGTGGTCCTGGTTATTTTGGATCAGTGGAGAACTGACGTAGAGTTTGGATTCGCGCCAATCAGTCCATTGGCACATGCTTTTGGCATAGACAGATTCGTGACATTTAACCACCATGTCCGTAGCCAATTAATATTTACGATTTTATACACATACAAGCGTTCGGCCATGCGGCTGTGTACAACAAAAATGGTCGAATGTAAACGTGATTGAGGAATTGGCAAAGCAAAGTTGCAAATAATTATCTTAGAATGTTTTAAGGAAGTTTATTTGGTTTTTAAACAATTATATTTTGTATTAAGCGTTACACCTCTTAAATACACTTCTACACGTACACGTCAATCAGGAAGGGATATTTTGGATAAAGGCAGTTAAACTAGAGCTTATTTGGCTAGACTGAAGAGACGCCAACAATTTATGTACTGAAATATTGTATTTTTAGCATCTGTGTATCGTCTACGAATACAGACAAAATGTCCGCCTCTAGTTTTTAGCTTCGACGTAAGCGCAGCACTTGTATTCGCCCGTAATCCATACAAATTTGTACGTACAACACAGGTGTGTACGAGCCGGAAGCGTGTTGCGCTGCAAGACACGTCATTGTTGTACCCCGCAGGGAATGTATTAACTAAATGTATCAAGATCTGCAGATCTTTACTTAAAAAATACTTTTCTCAACAAATACTAATGGCTAGTATTTCATTTGCTCTTTTGTATTTTGTTTGGTAATTCTGTCCCGCACATTTGATAAATGGCAGTCCACATTCCTAATGTCTTCAAAATTTCCAACAGACGGGTTGGTCACTCAATCACACAACAATCTAATCCGTGCCCATGTGGGATGGTTAGAAAAACACTAGCTGCATTCCCGCGTTGAATAGCAATCGCAATTCTCTGCGCGAGATATGAACCAGCCCTCTTGTCACCGGCAACATCGATCAAACGTATGATAGGTATTAGTTTAACACGCGTGACAGTGTGCGTGTGTGTATAATTTCTTGTATATGAAAAATATCTTGGAAAGTAGTACCTAATAAGGTATCTAGTTATATTTAAAATTATTGGCAAATATTCAAACATCTTTAAGTACCTGAGAATCTTTCATTTTACTAATAACTTGACCAAAGTTGACGTCGAAAGTTGACGTTGACGTTTTATGTTCCTCTATAAATTTTCGAAAACTAGAGAGAAAATACCAAAAACAGAAGTAAACTGAAAGAAAATATAAAAACCAACTCCATTTATTATCACGTACAAAAACATTTAACAATCTTCGTCACAGCTTCAAATTTTATAATAAAAATTCAGTCAATGCCTACATTGATAGATACATCTTACTACGTATTTTAAGCTTTCTTTTTTGAAATACACTCTGTAAAAAACATCTGACAGACATTTATTTATAAATATGTTCTTATTTTCAATAAAATGTCTATGTGCAAGGTTATATATTAACCTTTTAAACAAAGTGCATAAAAGTTGACACTACAATAGTATAAAATATGTATTATTTACTTTACTTATTTCTAAACAATTTAACTAAAAACAACCTACTTAATAAGCATCCCTATGTATGTACCTTAGGGATGCTTATTTCCTTCAAATGTATTTTTATTGCATCTATAAATTCATTGATACATAAACTATAATAGGCTTCTATTATAATTAGTTTTAAGGTTTTCATTGCAATAGAAAAAATCAACCGCTATTTCGGTTAATAACATTATTTATTTATAATTATTATATAATAAATAGTTGTGCAGTAACAAATAGAAAAAAATTGAGACCTTCCTCATTTTTAATCTGATTATATAAAGTACCCAAAATGACAGTAATTTTTCCCGCTTTTAAACAGATTCAATAAATTATAATAAAATTGGACGCATGCCAACATTTAGTACGTGTTTAATTGAAACAACAGAAGATAACTTTCATTCAACGTAAATACAGTAGTTAAATAAATTTTGCAATTCTAATAATAAAATTGTTGTTTTGGCAGCATGAAAAGTATGATGCGTTTTAACATCGTTTTTGTGAAATTATGCTTTAATTTTCCTTTTAACTCACGGATAAAAAACGTTGCAAATATACCACATATGGCACATACGACAATTACCCGGCATTATACAAAATACCTCCTGTTTTTTTTTTTAAGTGGAGTAATATACGAACACGCAGTCTAATGATTAGTGCCGCTTATGGCCATCTGCAACCAACACCATTTTTTTCTACATAAAGGAATAAAAAAGAGAAGGTTCTGATGCCCTGATTCCTCCGCCCTATAAATTGAATCATTGTATCCAACCTACAATCCCGCCAACCAACCTGGGATAATTTCTTCAGAATTATCGGTGTCTTGTAAAACATGTATTATGTAGAAAATAAGTAAATAATATACTATAACAATTATAAAGATTATGAAAACTTTGCAAAGTAATGAAATTATTTTTTTTAAGTTTGACATGACTATCATGTTTAAATATAGAAGAGATAAAGTATTTATTAATAAAGTAAAACTTATTTAATAAGGTGTATAGTATAAATCATATAAAATTTTGAAAATATCATACATATCCTACAATTTTTTAGAAAAAAGGTCTGCAGAATAAAAAGCAAAATTGCATGAACTTAGGAACTTGAAGTAATTAAAAAAAACAATAATACAATCGAACACAGAATAGATAATAATAGAATTAATTGTCTCTAATCATTCATATTTCAAGTTTCAAAAATGACAGAAAGTAACAATTAACCATAGATAATAGAGGAATATTTCGTATAGACAATCGATAATAACCGAATTATTTATTAATTTCCTCTATAAACAAAACATACGTTAATTCCTATTTCAAAAGCTGACAGAACGCAACCAATAGTCATAGATAATACAAGGAATATTTCGGTAACAAATAACAGAGTAAAGACATGAAATACTTAATCGTAAAAGTCTAAAAATAATAATTTACAGTATACTCTTGTTGTACTCCCGGGCAGTTTCTATAAATTCCTCCATGACGTCACCACTGACGCCAAACTTCAGAGGGTTGTTTTCAGTCAGGTATTCGTAGTACCTGCCAACTGCTTCTTCGTGTTCAGGGAAATCACAGGAACCTAGCAACAAAAGTCAAATATATTAATTCCACGTTAGGTCGATGCTGCCGGTGAACAGAGGGCTGGTTCATATCTCGCACATATTTGCGATTGTTATTCAACGTGGGAATGGGGCTAGCGTTCTTGGAACCATGCTGTATGGACACGGACTCTCTGTAGATTGTATATATAAACAACCAAATCATATCTCAAATAATTTTCTTTCATATAGCGTACTTCATGATTTAAACAAAATTTGTTTATATCCCGTGAATCTTCAAACGTGTTTGTTAACCAAGTTAACAATGTTAACAATCCGTCAAAATGTTAACCACGTCAAACATTGACCAAACATTTGTGTTATTTCATGAATATATGTAATAATGCTCTGAATGTAAAGCAAGAGTCATCCCGACAACCCAATATCAGAGATTTCTATAAATTAGTGGACGTACCAAGAAATTCAATTGCTAATTCAATGATGAAAACGCATCGCGAATACATATTTAAGTCTATTTTTTATTGTTCTCTAAGGTTTTTTCATCATGGTGGATTATGTACTAAGGTTCTCTTGAAAGAAGGCTCATATGGTAATAATTTAGTCATAGATGGACGACAACGCATAATTTATATGTCTTTCCTTTTCGTAATTAAAATGAAAAACGTCCGTCATTATGCGCGCAGCACACACACAAAACTAATGGCGCCTCTCGCACAAAAAATATTGATATATTTGTGTTATAATTTTGGTTTTTAAGCACTTGGTCCTTATTAAAATATTATTTATTCATTTAATTCAACGTTATTAAAGTTTAAATACTGCGATCTGCATAATATGTGTGCGTTCAGCAATGAGCTTTCTAACCGAAAAGAAGTGGGGCAAATGTGCTGTTAAAATAATAAATAACGCAGACACAAGTTGCGGGTATCAACTAGTAATAGTATAAATTAACCAAGGAAAATACAGAAAACTGCAAAACTTAAAATGACACGTCTGTAGGTCGGTTCAAAATTATATATCAAGCCATAAAACTCCACTTATGTCGATGGATATCTCGAAATTAACTCCAAATAAGACTAAATTGGGTTTGAAACAATACCAGTTACATACAGTCAAATAAATCCTTTAAATATATTAAAGGTTAACGTCGAAATATTTTTATTTAAAATCTATAAAATATCAAATCAATTTAGAGAATAATTTTCGAATATAAAATCTATTTTAATCTACATAAATACATATAAATCAGTAATAAGAAACATTAATAAAAACTAAGTATATCTCTAAATTACCTAGGCAAGTAGAGCATAGACAACACAAAAAAATAGCAACCGATTAAAAAGATCAACTCAAGTCTTTTTTAAATTCTCATGACCGATTGAGATTTAAGACTCGCGAAGGTGAAACTTACACAAAACAGACATAACACTCGTCGCGCCAAATTAACTGACGATCAAGGATTTATAGATAAATAGAGCAATGTTAACCCGTTCGAGAGCAATAGACAACTAGTGACATAGAATGACATGGGCAAAGTGAACATATAAATGCGATTTTAATTCGATTTACGATCTTGTCTTTGATCTTTGTATCTTTAAATAGAAAAAAGTAAACCGCTATCGCCTCACTCTTTTTCTTACCTTCTTTGAAATTACGCAGCGGGTTTTAATAATGCCGAGTTTCGGGAGTTTGCTCTTTAACAGATTTTCATATAAGACCCGCGGTATACAAATTTTATGGGAGAAATTAATACAAGCGTTGACTCTACAACGTTATGTTCTTCTGCGTAGCGTGTACTAATACTTTAAGCTTGTTATAAAAAGGTGCATTGAATAATGGATGGCGCTTATAACCTATGTGATGTGGAGGAATAGGCCCTGATGTTAAATAGTCGTTGCGGCCCAAGGACATACCACATACACTGAACCTCTTTCGTGTCTTAAGAAGTTCACCAGGTCGTCAGTAGGCTTTGCTACCGTAGCCGGCGACTGTATGTTTCAATCGAAACACGAAATTTGATACACGGTGGAATATGAAGACAGCGTTAGTATTCCCTAGTCAACTTTAAGTCAACTTTAGTATCATATTACATACTTCATCATGCAAGTATAGATATACTAATAACATCGCGGAATTTATATATTGTTATATAACGGGTACTCACGATTAACGCTTTTTAATTGCTGATATTTCGAATCAGTTTTTTTATTATTATGAAAGAGTAAGAAACGGGCATGCAGGCCACCTGATGTTAAATGGTCACTGCAGCTCATGGACAACCACGTCCAATCTCAATAGAACAGAAGTTCTATTTAAGGATGGACGTGGATGCGTTTCTACTCTTGAGGACTAAGATGGTCGCCTCCATTAATGTGTATCCGGCAACCACACCTCCCCAAACGAAACAATACATGAAGAACATGTTGCTTTACGGCAGGTTATGAGGATGGCGGTGGTGTCGCCCCGGGCGAACATTAACGGCTCTACCACCTTTAGCCTTTAGTTGCGTGGCACATAGTCACGGCGAAACAGTTAAATACATAGTGTTATCTATCAAAAGGTCTTTTAAGGTCTCATACCTGGTCTGATCATCCTGATGGTGTTGAGAGCCTGGTCGGGCAGGAACCTGTGGAAATGCACCAAGTAGCAGGCCAGCATGATACCCGACCGACTCCGACCTTGCCGGCAGTGGATTCCCATCACCTAGAATAGGGAAAGAGTTTCTATTATGTCACTTTCGTAAAGATCTCGTCGGTTTTCATGTGAATCAGCTATTGAGGGACTTTAGTAGTACAACCGACTTAGTTATTTAAGTATATAACCCTCTTTTATGCCCCTGCCTCCGTTATTACCATAGTGCAGACTCTGCCTGCTAGATGTTCTGCCTCTGATCTCTGCCTGATTTCAAACTGGACTCAGGTGGCCCTTTTTGAGTAGTCCAAAGATATTTACTTATAAATTTATATACATGTTATAATACAAAAAAGGAATGTATTTAACACAAAAATGTAGTACAAAGGATTTCTTATTTCAAAATGAAATCTCTTCCAGCAGCCTTGAAATCAGAAAGTGCATATGATAAGTAAATCTAGCGTGCACTAAACTATATTCTATATGACAAATATTGTTAATCACATATAACTATGATTAAATATTCATACATACATATACATTATTTATTTTTATTATTATCTGGGCTCCAGTCTATGCTCTTTATTTCTCAAGTATCTATGTTTTAAATGAGAAAAATATATTTATTTCCTGTAAGTATGTCGTGTTTATATAATAAACTCCGTTTTGAAGACTGATATTCTTTTATTTTGAATTTTTTATTGAATTTTATTTCTATACTTCGCATCTACGGGGCGAAATACATCTACGTAGTATAAAACAAAGTCGCATTTACCTTTTATATGCTTAGATCTTTGAAACTACGCAACAGATTTATTCGGTTTTCATCCAATATACAGAATGATTCAAGAGGAAGGTTCACATGTATAATACATGCATATTATATGAGAAAAAATCCACGAATTTCAATGATTTGTGATGCAGCCGTGCAAAGAACAGTCGTGTGGTAGAACAGAAAGAATGTCTTACAACGCTGCTGAGTAATGCGCGTGGCAACGCGCTTGGGCTCGTACACACCTACATACGCTACTTCAAAACAATAGGGTCACAACGCGAATAGACCTAATTTTACAAGAGAGCCATGTAAAGTTTTCAAAATCAGTTCTTGTATAATTGCTCTGTAATTTTAATACTTACTGATAAATAGGTGTTATGCACTGGTAGAAAGATATTTTTATTCTGCTTTTACTGGTTGATTCGGATATGTGACCGACAAAATGTGAATTTTTACAATAAAAAGGATTTTGAATATTTTTGATTTGTGGCCCTTTTGTTTTAAAGTAGCGATATGTTGTACGGACAAATCTGTATGGACTACGGGTGAACAAAAGTGCTGTGTTTACGTCGGCGCTACGAGACTGGGAGCGGACATTATGTCTATGTATTCGTAGATGATATACAGATGCTAAAAATACAATATTTCAGTTAATTGTCGGGGCATTTTCAGTCTAGAGAAATAAGCTCCAGTTTAAGCCGCCTCCGGACCGCTGACCCAATCTGATATATGAATGCCGCAAAGTGTTAACTTGACTGAAAATAATCGCTGTTGTGTATAGGTTTCTGTCTGTATTCAATCTTATATAGAATAAAAGTCCTATCTCAAATGGTTCACAGATGCGTTGCTATTGAGAACTAATATATGCTTATAAAATGATATGTAGTTAGCTGATGGTCTATATATAATTTAAATCGTCAGTTTTGTCTTTGATCTTAGCCAGTTAACCAAATATCAAGATTACTGAACGTCCCACTTATAGCAGTCAACCAGTCTGTTATTGATAGCTCCAATCATTGATCAATAATCATTGACCGATTTTGGCCACGTGTTTGCGGTCAAGTGCCAAAAAATTATAAATATGAATGGGCTGATGGTAGTCAAAGTGGCCTGTCAAAGTGACAATCATCTGATTGTAAACGAATTCCAATGAAAAATGTAGGTATAGATTTTATATGAATTAATTGGCATAAAATGCTTTAGATGTTCTTCCGTATAATATAATTATATAGGGTTATTATTCTATTATTTAACCCGGCCCAGCTGCGCACGGATAATAGAATTTATATTTACTCACATTACTTTCCTTTCATACATGAATACAGTCATTACCTAGTTTCAAAAACTAACAATTAGAAACATCTATTGCGAACGACAACTGAATTACTTTATTGAATTTAACTATTTAATTTCTCGCCTAATTTACAAAAAAAAAACTTAACTTATTATGAAACAAAATCTTCTGCAGGAATCACTCTACCTGTTGTTGAAAACTATGAGATAATCCGTTTAGTACTTTTTGAGTTTATCATGAAAAGAGACAGATTCGACGGGGGACTTGTTTTATAATATTTAGAGATGGATATAGAATTGCGATACTCGGGACATCTTACATAGCCATCCGATCCCAAACTAGGCAGAATTAGAACGCTGACCAGATAAAAAAAACTAAGAAATATATGTTTCAATACATATTTAAATCGATAGATTTATGATAGACGGATCAAATTTTCGTACTCATCACACAAAATTTTTCTCTGGTTGGAAACTGAACCCACAGAATTATCATTTAGGGTCACTTACCATTAAATTAAGAGGCCAGTCGAATTGTAACGAAACAATTTGTATGAATTACATGTCTCAAAATTTCCGTCCATTAACAGTAATTCTAAAGCAATTTTCGACGTGAATAAGTAACATAAGGATTGTACACGTGTAAGTGTGGTTATGGTTATATGTGGTAGAACTTGTCAGCGAGGCGACCTTCTTAGTCCTCACCAACTATAATACATCTACGGAGACTTCAGATAGATTTATTCTGTATTAGGTTGGATGCAGTGACTACTTAATATCGAGTAGCGTTCGTTACTCTTCTACTTTTACTTTTGTGGTCAGTGTTAAAAATGGCTTAACATTTCTACTTATGTTATGAAACCGTATAATAGGAAATTGATTATGAAGACAATGCCAACACTAATAGCTTCATGACACAAACAAGTACATAATCGTTCTTCATTTAGACTTCCGTTTAATCGCGGATTAGAGTCCGACAGAGCGTTACGATGGCAATGATGTAATTGTTTATCAATTTATTGTATTCATGATTTTGTCCGCGTGTCTTTCTCTTAAATATTGATTAGTATGAGCTTGAAAGAAATATTATTTAAATCTTGTAACTCAGTATTGTACAGTGTTTCATACAAATCGAATAAACCTTCATGATGAGGTTACAGACAGACAAAAATATATCGATAAGAATGAATATAACACAATGATATATATAATATTGCTAAAAATGCAGTGTATAGACACGACTTGCTACATATAAACTTAGATATAGATATCGATTTTAACTAATATTCTCACGGAATTTATAAATTTTGCTATTTCATGGGTCAAGATATTAAAATGTCGATATTTGGATCCAGTTGCGTACCACGAGCCATGTAACTGAAATATCGGCAATTAAAATCGTTAATCGTGATTACTCGTTAAATATTTAAATGTATAAATAGAATGGATGATACAGTGATGTAACATATGTTTGTAAATACTCTTATTTTAGATAATATAGGTTGTTTCTCATGTCTATTACTTCATGTTACTTAATAGTCTATTTCACGTTTTTGTTCATTGCACGTCATACGATTTTAAGCAGGTTTTTTGCAGGGGCACGAATGGACATGCAGTGTCGACAAAGGCAGTTTGGAAAACAAGGAAAATTTGCCATAAAACTAAAAGAATAAAAGAATTTGCAAGCCATTGCAAAATTTTTTGGTTTTTTAAGAGGTCAAAATGAATGGTCAATGCAGCACATGGGATCTGATCACATGGATAATGATTTCCATTCAGAATAGTACCTCGTTTTAATTGATATTCATCAAAGATACCTTGTTACTCTTGAAGACTAAGATAGTCTTATCGAACAACAAATTATATGTTAATTAAAAGTAAATAGCTACATACCTCGCCATTTTTATCAGCCCTTTTGCATACGTCTATAAAGCTCTTAATTTGATCTATAGTGGGTAATTCGAACTCTTCTATTGGGATCTCAGTCCATCGTAACCTGGCAATATCGTCCACTGGGGGCTTCTTTCCAGCAGTCAGTGTTACCAGATTTGTGATACCCTGATTGACGAGAAACCTCAAATTTTCCACATTTCTCGGGAAAGCCATTGCGGCTAGTTTCTTCGGTATGACCCACGAGAATTTTAACGGAGGATACGCGTCTACTTCGATTTCTGGGAAAGGATTTTCTGGGATGATAACTGTGAGTTCGTTGCGTATTTCCTTCTTAGCTCCCGCTAAATGCCTGTCCTCTTGTTCTGTGATGTCTTCCATCCTCGTATAAACCGGATAGCTTTCGTCACCCATCTTTTTTTTCACTGCCACAACAAATTAAAGTATGTATGATTTAAGTTGAACAATGACAGATTATGATTTTATTTTAAGATACGGACATTGGCACTTTTCACACTGGCAGTTACCGCGCTCGACCATCTGCTGTGGATATTGTGTATTGACTGACGATGTAGGGCGGGAAAACTTGGCACAGAATCCTCGATACTGGAGAGGATGTAATATTTATTTCTGGAGACCCAGACCTTGGCCAAGATAATGATGCCAATGGCATATAGTGTCGCTGTACAAATCTCACCTTTATTTTGGAGCCGCACATTGGAATAGATGGAAATTATTATTTTTGAAGCAGCATTATGTTTGCAAGTTGACGTCATAGAACTCGTGTAAACTTTTTCCGCGTTGTTTTAATCATGATTTGATTTAGAAAGTCGCGGATATCCCATTATTCAATTGTGTAAACAGTTGCCAGCAAATGAAATATAATATAATAATAAGCAATGATTTCTTACTTTACATTCGTTTCGTTTCAGTAGTGCAATATCGTGCCAATCCAAAACACTGTAAAAACACTTTTAATAACGACATGTGAGATTTTTATGTATTTTATTTCTATAATTAGGATGGTTAACACATTTTGGTTAATCTCAAAATTGGGTGGTTTTCACATTGAATTCAAATATAACTAATATTCACATTTAAATGTCTACGACGATAGGGCCACAAATAGGATACCAACAAATCAAGCGAGTCACATAATAATATTAATATTGTAATTTAATTAGTTTTAACATAAAAAATATCATTCAATGTAGTATGCTGTGTTCACCTATAATTGCAGGAACACGACTTTTAGATGAATTTACTAGATATTAAGTATTTACTGTGTGTGTATCTTGTGTTCGTAGACCTTAAATAAATAATAAAAGAGTTCTCCCTACAATATTATGACTTCTTGCGTCTTCCATTGACTAAAGCTGAGGGTCTCTTATGTACGTCCCTTAGGTATACAATCCAATTACTGTCAAGTATGATGTATTTAGAAAATCCGATTTTGATACAAGTAATAATTTGTTTGTATATAGGTATACTTAGATTCGCTTTTAAAATGTTGGTATTAAACTCGCTACGTTATAAATGATACATGTACGAAAAAAACTAATTAAAATACGCGCCTAAAGATAATTTTTTTATTTATTTGTCGATGTTTTTAGTAGGTAAGTAGTAAACAGACAGACCTAATGAGTAAGATTTTGGTTTCTCACATAGTAGTTTCGGAATTCTATTCCCTTGTATCCCATCTCTGATTTTTCGTAACTATGAGCGAGCGTTCAAATTAATTAACACTTCGACTGCGGCGCTCAGGCGGCAGTTTAGCGTTGCAGGAGGCGGACTAAACTGGTGCTTATTTGGATAGACTATACGCCGGTAATTTATTAAAATATTGTATTTTAGAACTTTAGCTTTAGCTTAGAAACTAGACATGGTTTTTAGATTGTTGGTTTTTTATTGTGGAAGACTGATGTCTAAAATGTGCTTTGTAGGCGTTTATTTCAGGTTATCAGGTCTCCACTTCCCTTTCTGGAATAATAAGAAGCGAAGAATAGATAAGAGATTATAATATAGTAGAATAGTAAGTAACAAAAAAAAATTTTTGTACTGTCTTATTGTTTTAAGCCAGCATGTCCTATACAGGTCAAATAAGGTAGTTCTTCTTAATAACTTCGTCAGTAGCTTAAAGAGACGAAAAATTGAAAACAATTATATTTGCATAGTCTTTCGTTACGTATGAATCATTACGAGTCAATGCTCGTGCAGAACAATGACATTTGAAACATTTATTTTTGCACAGACAATGAACTCACCTATATCACTAATTATGCCTAAGATTTGTACCTTTCTACTTTTGAACATTAGTATTTGAACGTATATGTATTGATTTCGATTATTTTTATTTAATTTTTCATGGAATCTAATAAAAAATCATTAAAAAAAATGTCAGGTAAAGATTTAATTTAATATTTTTTTCATAATTTCATAAAATAGGCCATAGTATTGCCTATTTTATGAAATTATGAATATGAAATTACGTCGAGATACAATTTAAAATTAGTTCATTGGCTTTCAACGCTGGCTAAGGTTGACCAGAAAAGCCGGTGGAAAAAACAAACGTCACGTTTTCACGGAAGGAAAAATCTTTCAACGGTACGAGTGGGATTCGCACCTGCAAAAACCTCTCGGTGGCTCTCCTTTGCCTGTAGAAAGCACTAAACTGATGTAATGTTTTATATTTAACTAGCGACGTGGCCCAGCTTCACTCGGGTAATAGTTTATATTTAATTACATGATCTTTCTTTCATACACGCACGTAGTTGTAGAAACTAACAATTAGAAACATCTTTTTCGAATGACGACTGAATTAATATATTGAATTTATCAAGTACATCTGTAAATCCAAAAGAGATTTAAATCCGTGAAGTATATCCGCGATTCTGACAGACACCTGTCAACTGTTTGAAAAGGGTTTAAAATAAAAACAATATCAATATGAATAATATTTAATTACATACAACACAAGTGTATACTTGCTAGAGTGTAAATATAACAGATTCTCCTATTCTATAAATCATTCACTATAACATTCATTTTGGACCGTATATTTGAGCCAATTCAGCACACAATTTCATGTCCAACATTTTTGATAATACTATCGAAATATATGTTTGGAAGTGTTTTTTTGGACAAAAGTTCCTAGATATACCCTTTTTAACGGTTTTATTTAGATTGCCGTTTGTTATTTTCTGTTTAGGTCCACTCTGGTAGTTTTAATTTTATTAAGAAGTGTTATTTTTATTTTTAATTTAACAAGAACTGTTATTTTATATGTTAGACTAATAAAAAGGCAAACGGGCTATCTGATGGAGAGCAGTCACCGTTGCCTAAATATTTGCAACGTCAAGAGTATCCAGCATCAACTTTTAAGGAGAGCTTTCTTTTACATTTCAAGGAATAACTTCCAAATAAATTATTTAAAATAATTATATTTTCAATCATAATATAAATATCAATTTATAGGATGTAATATTGCGCCATTGCATTAAGAAAAATCAAGATGGCGTCTCAACCTTATGTCAAAATGTTCAAGGCCCTTTGTCAGATGTTCCGTAGGTTTGTTATAGGCAAAAAAACACTTCCACAATTAATATTTCGACGGGTAATACTATATATATATAAACACTCTAAGGCAACGTGTGATTTGATTTTAAGTACAACGGAACGCAGATACACAATATTGTACAAAAATAATGTCGATGGCATAAAATCATTCAACTTGATCAAATAGAAAAGAAAGCTGAATTAAATTGTGGAGAAAATTAAATGCATCAGAGTAACAGAAATCTGTATTAGTGATGTAACACCTTAGGAATAATAAAGACTTAATTAGAAAAATGAGGGTTTTCGAAAATGGTCATTTTTTTATGTGAGTAGAGCAGCAAACGAGCATGCAAACTACCTGATGTTAAGTAGTCGCAGCCCATAGACATCCATTTACAACCATAAACACGACTGAAATCCTATCTGAGCTCGAACGTAGATACGTTGCTACTTCTGAGGACTAAGATGGTCGC
>DWON01005718.1:0-14613 GCA_018251015.1 Phocides pigmalion okeechobee
CATCACGTTTTCCTATCCGGGAGGGAGGGTGGGCATAGTGCATGCTTTGAAATATATACCATTATACATTGTGGTGGTGGATTGTTACAAAGTAATTTTAACAACAACTGAATACTATTATATATATGTAAAAAGAACAATGTGACTGATTGAGCCAGAGGTCAAGGAACAGCCTAAACCGCGGAACCAAGAATCCTGAAATTCTGCTCATAGGTTTTTTATATAGCATACGTGAGCTCTACGAAAAAGATATTCGTTATTTCATCCCTAAGGAAGCAAAATAGGGGTAGAAATATTGTATAAAATTTCATAATATAGAATTTGGGCGAACGAAGCTGCAGAAAAAACTAATAAAGAATAAAATTTATAAATGGCACCATATAGAGGTCTTAAAAAATCCAATAAAAGCATCATTATTATCAATCGTCTTGTTTTAACATAGTCTATTGTTTGATCCCGATCTAAATGAGATCTGGTAAAAATTTTAAATATTCAGACGCTTTTAGAAGTTTCATACCCAGTCCAGAGGACGAACTCGACGTTTTCTGAATGTCGCGTCCGCATGTACCGGAGTGCTGATTGGATCAGCTCCAAGGAACTATCACATGAGTAGTCTCCAAACCTGCCCAGCGCACGATGATGGCCAGAGCTACCCCGCTCGTCAGCTCTTCGACAATCTGCAGACAAAATGGTTTTAGTAGTCTGTCCTTTCTAAATCATCATTTAAATCATTACTTAATCAGCACATAACTACGCTAAATCAATGCACTAATCCAGTATTTATTGACATAAAAAGAAAGTAGCAAATGAGCGAGCAATTCAACTGTTGGTAAGTGGTCACTGCCGTCCAAGGAAATTTGTAACTAACTCCATAAGAAACACAACGGTAACTATAGCGGCCTGATAATCAGAAGGTTCCGGGTTTTATTCCCGACCAAGCAGATGAATTTCGAATTCTATTTTTGCTCTGGGACTGGTTTTTGTCTTTGTATCTATCAATGAAAGATGATATAGGAAATCCTTAATTTTCAATGTTTAAAAAGTAGCAAACGATTATACAGGCTGCCTGATGTTAAGTAGTCGCTGCAGCCCATGGAAACTCACATACATCCTCAAACAGGACTAAAATAGTATTATTTAAGCTCTTATGTAGATACGTTGCTACTCCTGAGGATTGAGATGGTCGCCTCGCTTGTAAATGTAGCCGGTAACCGCAAACTAGTACTCTATGGGAGTAGAAAGTGTTTAACCTTAGAAATTTATTTGTTATATAATAAAAAAGTAAAAATTACTAAGTGAATGTATTACTTATTGGGTTTATACCTACGTCTTCTAGTATCGCCTTGTGAAGTGTACAATGGATCGTAGTGGAAATCCGTAATATGCCAGAAGTAGCCTGAAACAAGGAGAAATGTCCCTTCAATTATTGTTCTATTAAACCCTTCATCTTTCGCCCAGTCTCTTTATTGTGCCAATTTAATAATTGTACCATTTAAAAATGACGTTGGAAAACTCGAGCATCGTTGTTAAAGTTTACAGTGTATTAGATTGACGATAACACTCTTCCTCCAACGCACAACTCGCCGAAGATTGATAATCTTCCGATAGCACAAAATATTCTTTAATCATTACTAACAACAATCGAAGGCACCATTTTTTGTTATGGATGTGGCAATTACCAAATGATCTCCTCTGCTCAGGGCCAGGGCGAAGGGGTAAGTTAGCCTTTTACTGACAATAATCGCACCCAGTTCCCACTAAGCCATTAGTGCCAGAGGCCACGGGATCTCGATTGGACAGCTATTGCGACCGCGGCAGGCTTCACCCCACCAGTACGCGGTGGTAGACTCAAGCAATGGTGTTCCCGCTATCTCCTGCCTGTCAATTAACTAATAGGACAATGAGCTGTACAAAGTCCGCCGTCCACAGGCCTAATCTTTAAAATAAAGAACAACTAAAATGATTTTCATTTAAAAAAAATACTTTCAGTTTATCCGTTTATTACCTATTTAGATACATCACAGATACAACGTTAAGCCTACACACATACATACACTTTGCATCGAGACCTAAAAAATATAACAAAACATTTATTTCTTAGATGATAACTACTAAAAATTCCCCGCTCACTATAATATCTACCCTTTATCTCCTTCATATACGTAACGCAAAGCTCTTGAACACGAAACGACAATTCATTTTGCTCGTACCCACAACGTCAGACCCCGAGATCTGCATCTCAATGAGATCTCTACAACCAAATGTTTGCTTGAGTTGAGCAGGTAATCCTGTTATAGTATTAATATCGTATATATTTAAAAGCAACTTCGCATGTATACGCTTATTATTATATTATATTATATTATATTATATTACTTATTTTTAATGTGAGAAGAGTAAAACGAGCATGCAAACCACCTGATGGTAAGTAGTCGCAACCTGTAGACATCCAATATATCACAAACACGACTGAAATCCTATCTGAGCTCAAACTTAGATCCGTTGCTACTCGTGAGGACTAGGATGGTCGCCTCGTTTCAAAGTGTAGCCGGCAACCGCACCTCTCCAACCGGAACACGAGTAATGCTATACGGCTGATTATGAGGGCGGCAGTGGTACCTTCGCGATCGAACTATAGTTGTCCCACTTTGAAAATGATGCTTTACGGTGGATAATGAGGGCGGCGGTGTTACCTCCCCGGTCGAACTACATATAGTTCTCCTACCTTGAAAATTATTGTCGTAATATCGGCTCTACTCAAGCGAAGAAATAACACACTTCCTCAGAAACTGTCCACAAAGTTTATGAGGAATACAACTCTCCATGGAGTTGTATAAGCAAAAACGACTGATTAATGACTTTGTACAACGAATGTTCTCGTATACTTGATCACACACGCTACACCTCCCCAGAGTATACATCTTACCAAACTTTACTCGGAATTAACTCGCCTAACTTACTTGTAAGTGGATTTAAGTTCTTCGTAGTTTCCAGTTTGGTTTATATTTAAATGAATCTGTTCCATGTTTCAAACATTACTTGGAATATTATCGGTATTTTAATTAAATTATAAAAAAATAGCCTAACAATCTAAATGTAATCAGTGCCGGGTGGCATGTTTCCAAGAACGCGAGCTGCATTCCCGCGTTGAATAACAATCGCTTTCTCTGAGGGAGATATGAAGCAGCCCTTTTTTCATCGGCGGTGTTGATCAAACGTATGACTAATTGTTTGAAAGCTTTTTTGCACTCGGAACCCACAGACCAAAGGACTTGGAATATGAAACAAAACAGAATCCGCTTCAACACAAACTCCCCTATATGTAAATATTATAGACGCTGCTTCAATTACTTTTATGTTTAAGGAAGCGTTCATTAATTACAAAGTAATTATTAATTATGTAGTAGCAACGCGTCTACGATCGACTTCAAGTTGGTCTTTTATTCTTATGGAGTTGGTTATAGATATTCATGGCACTATTTACCATCAGGCGGACATGTGGTTTGATATTATTCATATTAATATGAAAAAATATCAATTTCGTATATTAGTGCTAAAATTTTGTAATCCATGAACATCCTCCGAAGTCATATCTTGTTATGACGCCAATCTTGTAGTCTATAATAGTTGACGCGCTTGTAAGTTCATAGTGGGAGGTTGTCGCGTTTTATCGAGACATAGTATGCATTACGTAAACCCTTGAGATGTTTAATCTAAGAGCTTGTGGCGACAGGTGACTAGTAAATCTGTCTGAGACATGAAATCAATTAATTCTGTATCCTAGAGATTCGTCTTAACTTATATTAATTTGGAAAGATAATATGTAATCACACAATTAACTTCAATACTATAAAATTCAATGCAATGCAGTACGATACAATACCACTAGATACGAAACAGAATTCTTCATTGTACACGTAAATATATATAGAAACGTGCCATTAAAAAGATTACACGTAAAATAGAGTATTATATCACTAAAAGAGCTATCTTTTCCAGACAACCGTTGAATATGAAATGTAGTATAACTAACAGAAGAGTAACATGGACGTGATGTGTCATCTTTTTTTTAATTAGAAGAATAGCAAAAGAGCATAACAGACACAAAAAAATCAGACCTAGTCTGGCGTTGATTAAAGGCAGCGTACATATTGAATGTATCGTGTAATGTCGTAGTCTAAACTGGCCTTAAGAACAGCAGTTCGAAATGCATTTTCAATGGAGTTTCATGGTGTTTTATTATAAGTAAAGTGTGGCTTGCGATCGCGTGCAACACGAATTAGCTCGAGTTGCCATGTCTCGCTCCACAACTCACACTGCAAATAAATACTATTTAGTTAAAACAGTCCTGTTTTCTTGTCTGAAAAATGTCTAGTATTAATTTTATATTCTTGCTACTTTTTTAAACGTCTATGACGCACTTTAGGTCTAACTCGAATACCACGTATATTTGATTTTTTTTATTGTGAAAGAGTAAGAAACGGATATGCAGGCCACCTGATGTGAAGTGGTCACTGCAGCCCATGGAAAACCACGTCCAATCTCAAATAGAACACAAGTTCTATTTAAGGATGAACGTGGATGCGTTTCTACTCTTGTGGACTAAGAAACACAATACATGAAGAACATGTTGCTTTACGGCGGGTTATGAGTGGTGGTGGTGCCGCCCCGGGCGAACTGTAACGGCTCTACCACCTTTGATATTAAAATTATTATTATACATGTAATGTAAAGATGATAATAACTTACAGAATGTGCTGTGAATAAGTCAAGCTATCAACAGGGGGGTTAGAAGCCTTATTACTGATTAGAAAATATTATTGCTATGTACTGGGTACTCACGATTAAGGATCAATTTAAAGTGTAGTTTAGCTATGACCACGAGCCATACAAGTGATATTTTTCAAATGGCTTGTAACTCGAAAACCATGACATTTTTACTAAAAACAAATTGACATTTTCTGATTAGTTATAACGCCCTTAAAATACAATTGACGGGTCTAATTGACAGATGATACTTTGTTAACTATTTACGCAACACCTTGTATACATAATAGTGTGAAAGTCTACTGGTTAAGATCCCGGCCTTTCACACGGGATTGGGGATCTGGGGGACACTGGATTAGGGGTTTGAATCCTTTGCACACATCACTGATTTTTCGAAGTTAAGCATATTAAAAGTTTATCACACACCTTTGTGAACTTTACTTAGGACCAGGTATGTAATTTCCTCATGTTTTCATTCGCTTTTGAAGCGATAATTACTTTCTAATACCCACATAACTGCGAAAATTCAGAGGTGTTTGAGATGAGCCCGGGTAAGTAACAATACCTTGAATAGAGACCAAAATCTAAACTCGTTCCTATTGATACAAATGATTACGTGTTCATTCCTCTTAATTTTGAAATCTTTGGTCCGTGGGATACAAGTGCCAAAAAAAAATTAAATTAGTTCTAAGTTTGATCGATGGAGTGCTTGTTCATATCGCGCAGATAATTGCGATCGCTATTCAACGCGGGAATGCGGCTAGCATTTTTAGCACCATGCCCCATGGGCACTGACTCCCTTTAGATTGTTTAGGTTAGGCTTTTATTATCGTAATTAAAATGTAAATTTAAGATATTTACATATTTATTTATACTTTATTTACATTTCACAACGGGAATTATTTACATACACAAAGGGAATCCATGCCCTTACGGCATGGTGACAAGAACGCGCTAGCATTCCCGCGTTGAATAGCAATCGTACTATGTAAATAACTCGTTTCTAGTGCAATATACGCAAAATTCTCTCTTAGCTATTAGTTTATAGTGATAAACGTGTCTTAAGCATGTAGTGCTCGACTGTTGACGAAGATAGTTTAGTCAGTTCGTTGATTTTAATTAGGCAATGCGGCACCTGAGGCTTCATAGTTCTGAAGTGGAATATACAGCTGCCGTGTTATATTTAGAATATTATATTTAAAGCTTATTACGTTAAATCTTGACGTTTTACACGTTTCTGAGAATTGGGGCACGTTCGACAGTATAATTCAAATTCAATTTTATTTCATTGTAAGGTATTCACATACGCTTAATGAACGACAAGGGTACTGTAAAATCAGTATATCGGCTTTGAGCCCTCTGTTGGCTAAGGTTGACCGGGAGAAAAAGGCCGACGGAAAAAACTATAATAATTAGCTATGACTGGATATAGCTATTTATTTAAAGGTGGGAGAACTACAGTTCAACTGGGGAGCTACCACCGTCGCCAAAGCATTACTTGTCTTTCGGTTGGAGAGGTGCGGTTGTCGGCTACACTTTGAAGCGAGGCGCCCATCTTAGTCCTCAGGAGTTATACGTTCTACGTTCGAGCTCAGATAGGATTTTGATCGTGCGTGTGGCTGTACGTGGTTGTCCATGGGCTTCGACTGCTTTACATCAAGTGGTTTGCATGTTCGTTTGCTACTCTTCTCAAATAAAAAAAATATCTTCACGTTGTACGTGTTACAGACTTGGGGCAACTTTGTCAGTATAGTAATTAGCTATGACTAGATATTGCTAATTATGCGTTGCGTCTATTGTCCAAACCCTACCGCGGTGGACTTTTCCGTCGTCAGTCGTTCCGTCGTCACGCAACGACTATCAGACATTCTAAAAGAGAGGCTTGCGGGCGACGGATTATAGGCACTGCTGTCCTATCATACAAGCTTGAGATGACGGAGCGTAGTGTTTCAGGCGCGCCTCTCAGGTTTCGTAGGATCATAAAGGGCCATTACGTGCCGTCCCGCCGTCACGCAATGACTATCAGCCACTCTAGAAGAGACTTGCGGGCGGATTATATGCACTCTGCCGTCCGATCGTGCAGACCCGAGATGATGGCGAGTAGTAGGGTTTCGCAGGAGCATGTAAGGCCGAATCGCGAGCGACGGATAATAGGCACTCTGTCGTCCAACCATACCAGACCGAAATGACCACGAATATGAATATAGACGCGCCACGAATAGTGTCCCGTCTTTTTTTTCTGAGTTTTGCAGAAGCATAAAGGACCGATACCTGCCAGATTTCCGGTATCTGTCCTGCTCCGAAAGTCTGTCTGAGCAGGAACAGGGTGTGGTTCTCGTCAGTACAGAACTGACATACTTCGTCTCAGCCTGTGCGAAGGCATTGATCATTTCGATACCAAATTCGATACAAATAGAAGATAACGCAACAATAAATAAATTTGTTAATAAACAAATACATTTGATAATAAGCAAATACATTTGCTATTAAATAGATTTTGCTTTATTGAATTTAATTGTAATAAAGTTGAATATAAGCAGTACAACATTTACTGAAACACAATCTCTAACACGAGGAACACATTAACTAGATCGCTGTCACCATACGCGACAGTATTAGACCTCTCCGGGGAAATTTGAGCAGAATCATCCCGACATATATTAATTTTCAAAAAGCATTGGGTTAATATTTTATACATAATAGCATAACTAATATTTTTACTATGTAACGGGTATTCACGATTAAAGATTTTTAATAGCCGATATTTCGAGCCAGTTACACGGGTCGTGGTTACGGTTAAACGATTTTGTGGTTTATATAGCAAGTACCTTCCATCACAGGGCCGACGGAGAGGTTATGTTGGATTTCAAGTGACTAAAAACCTGACGGGCTGACCTCTCCACCGCGGTGTGGAGCCGGATGCTCTCGCATATTTTTTTTTATTGCGAAAGAGTAAGAAACGGACATGCAAGCCACCTGATGTTAAGTGGTCACTGCAGCCCATGGACAACCACGTCCAAACTCTAACAGAACAGAAGTTCTATTTGAGGATGGACGCGGATGCGTTCCTACTCTTGAGGACTAAGATGGTCGCCTCCAATAGTGTGTATCCGGCAACCACACCTCCCCAACCGAAACACAATACATGAAGAACATGTTGCTTTACGGCGGGTTATGAGGGTGGCAGTGGTACCGCCCCGGGCGAGCTCTAACGGCTCTACCACCTTTCAAATTAAGTTAGTAATTCCAGTTATCAAAGATGTTTCGCTCACCTCTTCCAATCTCAACGGCTCTTCCATCCCAGCGGCTATCCTCTCCCGTTTTTCCCTCTCTTTCCGCTCCTTCTTTTCCCTCTTCCGTCTCTCTTTCTCGCCGTCCCGTTCCTCGTACCCGCCAGAGTCGCCGCCCGCCAGGACGGTCGACTTCTTCATGAAGTTGAACATGGCGGCGACCGGCTGCACCAAGGAAAGCATAAACATTATTAACAAAAACATATTTTGCATCTCAACAATCTCAAAACGCCTTAGGTCTAATATTTCTTACATTAGATATTGCGTTATTGGTTTTCTAGTCAATTTATTTATTTATTTTATTTTCGTCCGTTGTTATAGGGTATAAGGTTTATATCTAAGTAACTACTATACTTGAACTCGCAATACTGAAGTTCAAGTTAGTCGAACAATAGTTCGACCGGATACCACTGCCACCCTCATAATCCGCTGTGAAGCAAGATATTCCAGTTTTTTTATATATACAAGTAAATAATTTAAGACTTTTTGAATACATGCACGTAACAATACAGCATGTTATTTGAGACAGTATAAGGCAAATTAACACTTTCCCTGCGGCGTACACAACTGCTGTGTATTGCGCGACGTAATGCGCTTGCGGCTTGTACACACCTGTGTTGTACGTACAAATCTGTATGGATTACGGGCAAACACAAGTGCTGTGTTTACGTCGGCGCTACAAGACTGCGAGCTAAAACAATGTCTGTGTATTCGCAAATGTTTAAAGGTGGTAGAGCCGTTAGAGCTCGCCCGGGGCGGCACCACCACCACCCATAACCCGCCGTAAAGCAACATGTTCTACATGTATTTTGTGTTCCGGTTGGGAGGTGTGATTGCCGGACACACATTATTGGACGCGACCATCTTAGTCCTCAAGAGTAGGAACGCATCCGCGTCCATCCTTAAATAGAACTTCTATCCTATCTGAGATTGGACGTGGTTGTCCATGGGCTGCAGTGACCACTTAACATTAGGTGACCTGCATGCCCGTTTCTTACTCTTTCATAATAAAAAAAATGTTATACGAATGCAAAAAAATACAACATTTCTGTGAATTGTCGGCGCATTTTCAGAGTAAAAAAACCGCTCCAGTTTAGTGCCGCCTTCCGCAATGCTGACTCTACGAGCGCCGCAGTCAAAATGTTAAGTAAACATACAATTTTACAAAAGATCAGCCGAACGATAAAAATATGGATACCTCGAGAATCATTCAACCGTCGCAAAAACGTATTAAACTGTTGCATACCACGTGCAACAAGAAATGCGATTGCTTGTAAGTGTTTAGCACACAATGAGGCTTTATGGCATGTCACGTGGTTCACACCGTTTTGCCACCTCTTTTGCAACTTGTAGGTACTTTTACAATAAGTTTCATTTTCAGTTCTGGGAAACTATCGTAGTCTGATGTTTTTTTTTATTTTCATTGGTCTGGTTTCATTTCAAAGCTGTCTGAGCCTGCCTGTGAATGTCCATGGGCTCCGCTAGGTCAGGTAGCTTACACGCTCAAGATTTTTATGTGAGAAGCCACCTCATAATCTGCCGTAAAACATTACTTGTGTTTCGATTGGAGAGGTGCGGTTGACGGCTACAATTTGAAGCGAGGCGAACATCTCAGTCCTCAGGAGTAGCAACGCATCTACGTTGGACCTCAGATATAATTTCAGCCGTATTTGTTGTTGTACATGGATGTCTATGGACTGTGACTACTTAACACCAAATTGCCTGCACGCTCATTTGTTACTTTTCCATCATAAAAATGTCTACCATGTCATCAAACAATCGGTATTTAGTCTAGTAATACAGGCCAAAACAAATCCATCAATTGATCCATTCGTCACAGAACAAAGCATTATCCACGAGCGGCCCGTCCGTCACTCGTCGTCACTCACAATGGCACCGTTACTAGTTGGAAACGATACCGCCATCAGAACTAACTGTCCTCACATTCTAATCTATAATGTAGCCAGCTTTACGGTTTTTGATTGGATAGATCTCAAAAATTATAAACAATATTGCTAGGAAGACCGGACAAGCTAAAATGTTGATAGTTGAGCGCAAACATAATCGGACAGAAAATACATTTTAATAGAGAATAAAGTAAAAGAAAAAATAAATTAAAACGTAGTAATGACTTTTTAAAAACACAGTAATAACTTAAAAAAACTCTGTATAATGTTTTTTTTTACCTGGATATCATAAGAAAATCCGTAACCATAATAGAAACATGAAAATAATAATAATAGCTTTATACTCTTTTGTAAAGAGAATAATTTTAGCATTTAAAATGTTTTGGTGACATGCAAAACTTCCATAAAATATGCAGTATTAACAAAAGATATATATTCTCGATTTGACGTTAATATGACCACCAGAAGTTGGCTCAGTCTTACAAAAACTCAGACTATTAATAATTATATGAGTTTTCATATTATTTGTATTTATAATACAAAGTAAAATTGATAAAATCTTTAATATATGAATCGACCCAGCCTCATGTTTAATTATGTTAAAGAAAAAAAACGAGATAAAATTAGTCCTAGTTAAAAACACCTTACTATAATGATCAATATCTATATTGACAGAAAGAGCAAAATTAATCTAGAGTAATTAAATTTAGAGAGTTGTAAAAATCGTTAGACAACATAAATATTTAAAAAATTGCTCAAGAAAGAGTAGTAAATATAGAAAATGACAGCGAATTAATCTTACATTCATTTTCCAAATTCTCAACATATTCAACAACAAAAATATAGAGTCCGATCCACAATACAAGACCTGGTTATCCTTGCAACACAATGTGCCTAGCATTAATGTCTCCATATTATTCACGTGTGACGTGAATGCAAATTTGTTCCGAGCCATTGTGCAACAATTGTTGAATGTGGAACACTCGTAACACACTTATATAGCTATGTCCTGAGGGAAGAGGTGGTTTCCGGAAGAAATCTCTCCGGGACTTCGACTGTCTAGCTGGCTTCCGCGTCCTACTCATTGAATTACTTAACCCTTCTTCTGTAAATTTGGTTATGCTTCTCCTTTGTCGTCTTGTCTCTGATATCCTGTCCGTTAAAGTAAGTAAATTAAAGCCATAATGTCCGTTAAGTAACTAATTTGCACCGATGTGTCCAGAAATAGAACAGTTGGATTAAAGGTGGGAGAATATTTGGACTGGGAAAGTACCATCGCGCCTTCATAATCCGCTAAAGCATTACTTGTTTCGGTTGAAGGTGCGGTTGCCGGCTACACTTTGATACGACGCGACCATCTTAGTCCTCAGGAGTGGCAACTTTCGAGTTCACATTGCATTTCAGTCGTGTTTGTACGTGGATGTCTATGGGGTGCGATTACTTAACATCAGGTGGGTTGCATGTTCATTTGCTACTTTTCATAAAAAAAACTTCACGCTTCTTCAGTACATTTGGTTATGCTTTCCTCTGTATCCTGTCAAATTTTCTCTATAATCCTGTTCTTTAAGTAACTAAATAAATCACAGCTATAATGTCCGTTAACACTTTGACTGCGGCGCTCATTAATATTAGATCGGGTCAGCGTTGCAGGAAGCGGCGCATAACTGGAGCTTATTTCTGTCGACTGAAGATGAATCGACAATTCACAAAAATATTGTATTTTTAGCATCTGTGTATCATCTACAAATACATACGTTATGTCCGCCCCCATTCTTATAGGTAACGGCACATTTGTTCGCCCGTAATCCCTACATATTTGTACGTACAACACAGGTGTGTACAGGCCGGAAGCGCTGCGCCGCGCGATAAACAGAAGTGTTGTAAACTGCAGGGAAAGTGTTAACTATACATTTTCATCTGTATATAGTACGCTCTGCTTAATAAGCGTCAGGCTCGCACGGGTTGGCGTGCGTTCAAATCAAAATGCATCACTGCAGCTCATAAGGTATTCGTGCACCGTACTCACTGCATGGAATTTTGGCAAAGGACATACTCATACAACACTCGTACATAGCGTACAAAGGTTGCCGCTCGCCAGGGAATTTGAGCAGCATTTTGTATACTGGATTGCATAAAAAACTAAGGGTTTTGTTTAATGTTAGAAGACTAGCAATGAAGCATGATTTTGGAATACTTTTATTTTTTTACTATTTACCGAGTCCGATGGTAGAACACTACAAACACGATTACACAAAACTATAGAATATAAAGATTGCATCTCGCCCTGTAGTTAGATTCCCCAAATTCTGTTTCTAGATCTATTAATCTATATTCGAGACAGAAGCCTTAGAAGATCTTATTTTAGTCGCAGCTTTGACAACACATAAATACATTCAAACTTATATTATTATTTTTCTTTTTTTCACGCTACTAAGGCCCGTAGAATCTATACATAAATACAAATAAACAATATAGTAAATTAATACATTAAAAAGTAAAAGAAAACAATAATACTATACAAAATAAAAATATAAATTATAATAACATATTGAAAATGTAACGATTCAAAAATGAAACCCAACATAAAAATACGAAATGAAAACCTGCACATTTTCCATTTGCAAATTTAAAAAGACAAACCAAACAGGCAGTCAGGAGTAAAAAGTGGGAACCGGGTCGCCTATTGTCAGCACGAAAGTACTGCAAAACTACTGAGGATACAAAAATCGGCAAAGTTTTTGCGAAAAAAGAACATTCAGAGCTCCTGGCAGATCAACTTTACTCTGGAGAGTCGTTAAGCTAGTTAATGCTGTTATGGAAAAGGGAAATAATAAAAAAGAGTAGTGTTAGTAGTTATAGTCACGAGAATTATTTCAGTCTTCATACCGGTCTGCTATAAAAGATTTCAGGTTTCTTTTTTGGTCAAATAATCAGAAGATAAAAGTCCCCCGAACACCGAGGGAACGAGCTAGCTTGGCGAACGGTTGATGACCAGATTTTGTGCCGCCTACTAAGAACAGTGAACACCGGGGAAACGATTCTTGGCTTCGTGGACGGTGGTACAACAAGCGTCCGTGTCGCCCACTAAACAGTGTTATCGACGGAGTGTACGACGATCATCAATGCTTTCCATTACATAGTTATATTTTAATTAATATAGCGGAGTTACGTGAAATGACCAGTGTTAGCCGCGCAACCCACTTCCGAGAGTGTTTGACTTCCTCGAGCAAAAGCTCTGGAAAAAAGGGAACCCTCGAAGACTAAATAATCCCGTCTTCTCCCCCACGATAACGACATTAACGTTGGCGACAGCAATTAGGTGTCGAACGTCCTTTATATCGTGCGTTCGTTCGATAGTCACTACTTTTGACTTTTTATCCACAACATAGAATCTTGTGTACATACATATTTTTGCTACGACCTTGACACAACAAAATACCCAAATGTTACGTTATATGTACGATATTTTGTATCTATTCGATTACATGTAACGTTTTTCCGCTGTCTTTTCCTCCCTATCAACGTTAGTCAATAGTGCGCTTACGGATGAACAGATTTGACCCTATAATTTCAACATTAATAAGTGCTGGTTACACTACAATGTAACTTTGACATACAGAAAACCTTGTAATAAAGAATATTTTAGCCTGAATAGAAACTGAAACAAATCGTCCATCTAGAAGAATAAAATACTTACAAGGTACACGCATAACCAAGTCCATATGGACCTGGAGTTCTACTTAAAATCGATCCAGATGCGTTGCTAGTCGTGATGACTACGGTGATAACGTCATTTGTGAACCGGAAACCACACCCTTCTACCGAAACGCAAGAAAGCTTCACGCTTGGAATGTTTATGGCGGTGGTATCTCCCCGATCCCCGAATAGATTCTACCATCTACCAAGTTTATTACAACAGGTTAATGTAAATTTTACCCGCAGACTAAACATATCTCGGTAACATCAACACCTATTATGCGGGCATTGTTTTAAAATGTTACGTACGTTACCCACTTGTAACCAGATCAGATTTCCTGTCCTAAATTACTGGTGTTTAAGTGTAGTTAGTGATTGGAAGTGGGTGAATAAGTAAATAATACAATCTACGGCGTCTACGACCAAGTACGTAGCCGCCCGCTAAACAGCGGAATCGCGCGACGGCCGGCAATTGATGCTTTCCCGTTACATCGTTATATTTTAATTAATATAGCGTTGTTACGTGAAATGATCGATGTAGAGCCGCGCGATCCGCCCGGGGGTTCTCTAGACCCCTTGAGAAAAAGCCCGGGCACAGATGGATCCCTCGAAATCCAAATATTCCCTACCAATCTCCTCCCCTGAAAGAGCCATTAGAAACCGCCGGGTATTAGTAGCAGACGTAAGACGTCCCCCTTTTCGTTCACAGCGCAAATTAGTCTATCGTTTTTAAGAACCGTGGCTAAGGTGCATCGGGAGAGAAAAGCCAACGAAACTTTACGTTTCGATAACATACTGTAACGAAATGCCTAATATATGTATAACAACAGATTGTAATACCGTCTGCCGTCACCTTTAGTATTTTGTCAACTTGAAGTCATCATCATCATCGGGGACGTCCCAGCCTCTTTGGGCGGGGGAATACGGGCCTCGAGGTACACCCTCTTTGCCCG
>DWON01005719.1:0-14613 GCA_018251015.1 Phocides pigmalion okeechobee
CCATCTTAGTCCTCAAGAGTAGGAACGCATCCGCATCCATCCTTAAATAGAACTTCTGTTCTATTTGAGATTGGACGGTTGTCCATGGGCTGCACTGACCACTTAACATCAGGTAGCCTGCATGCCCGTTTCTTACTCTTTCGCAAAAAAAAAAACAAAATTGTTGCAATCTTTAGTGTGACCTTATTCTTATACATAGTTTGTTACGATACATATCTTAATGTGAGAAAATGCAAACGAGTATTCAGGTCACATGATCTTAAAGTATCGCTGCAGACCATCTACATAAAACCTCAAACGGGACCGAAGTCCTCTCTCAAATTGCACGCAGACGCGTTGCTACTCAATTTGACCAGATAGTCACCGTCTTTGTACTCTTGAGTGTTATACCAAATGCACCTTTCCAACCGAGACACAAAAGTTGCAGTTCACAAGGGCGGCGTTGGTATCTGCTAGACTGAATAATAGTTCTACGTCCTGTTGAGGTTGCGTAGATGTGTTATCCATGTTCCTTTCTCTTATAATTCATACGGCCGACACTACGGCAACATGTAGTGTTATAAGCTTTGCTTCTGAAAACGGGGTCCATACTTAATTAAATGTTGCGTATATGCGGATATGAACATGCCCTTTAATATTTCTTACGAGGATCTCGCGAGACTTAATAATGGCGTCCTTGACTGCTTATTCCGTAGGTTGATGAAACAGCGTGTTTGTTTAAGATTACTTACTAGGTACATACGGTCGTTTTCGTATAAAATGGAGACAGTAAACAACCATGCAGTCTTCTACACGGTATGCGATCACTACAAACCATAGATATCTGCTACCAACTTCATATATATAAGGATTCCCTTTTTACATTCACAAAATGTAGATAGAACTTCTACTTGAATCATTCAGCGAACATTTTGACGCGAAGGTCTTCAAAGAAAACGCAAAAAAGAGTTTAGTCCTTAACACTTGTAATGCATTTACATAACACTTCAGTTATGTTGGAAATTTATGTGAATGTCCACGGGCTGCACCGACCATGTAACATGAGGTAACCACACGCTCACTTGCTACTCTCCTAATACATATGTATATAGAAAAACAAATGTATAAAGGGACCTAGACGCATGCAAGCAACTAGCCTATCTGATATTAAGCGATCACTGCCTTATCTCATGATGAACAACCTCAGATGCAGCTCCAAAAGAGTCAGTTTTAAGCCTTGTTTAAGTACATTTCCCTCAATGTATTGTTTAGGGTGTTGACCATGTCATTTTAAATAATGAGAATCAATTTCGTATAGAAAGAATTTAGACTACTTCTTTATTTTGTTTGGATTTGACGTTCTATTTTCGTTTATAAGTGCTATACAAAAAAGACCATGCGATTATTTCCATGTTTGATCAACCTAGCTGGTGTCAAGAGTGCTGGTTCATATTTCGCGCAATAAATTTCGATTGCTAGCACGACATTTCAGGCAGCATTCTTGGCACCATGCCGCATATACACGGACTTTCTGAAGATTGTTTAAGTTAGGCTTTTATTGTAATTAACTTTGAGGTGTACATCGTTGTGTTTAGGTTAATTAATGATGCACATAAAGTGGTATTATTTTACGAAGGCTTGTACCTACATCAAGTTTATCTTAAATGGTTTGTTACGCCTGATTAAAGTACTAAGGAACGCCTGTGAGTGTCTTACTTCAGTCTTACCTTTCCTTTACTCTTTAAATTAGAATAGAACATCGTTACACTGCTGCTAAAGCAAAATAGGTGTGGCGTTGATACGGCCGCCGGCAACCGTCAAAAACTTTCACAAAGGATTTCATAGACAAGTAAAAATACAAACATTACACCGTTAAAATGTAGAACCCTGTTATACTAAAGGGAAATGTTGTCCGTTTTATTTATTTTCGTGTTTCTTTAATATGAAATTTTCATGTTTTATTTTCTTCCAATTTTGTTCACGGTGTGTTTGTCATTTTGTCTCGTTATAGGCTGTGTATGATCATTCCATATCATCTTGGATTTGAGGAATTACCAAAAATATACATAATTAACGTTGTTCTTTTTTCTATTAAAATAGCAGTTCATGCTGTCTGATGATTAAGTCTTTAATTAGTAGGTTGTTGATCATATTAAGTAAATGGTGATCTTCGTGCATATATGCGTTCCTATTATTTGATCTTGAGGACTAAGAATGATACCCTTGTTTAAATATAGCCGGTATCCACACTCTGCGACCGAAGGTAGTCCAACGATGGTACTTCCATGGTGGAACTATTGTACCACTTTAAAAGTACGTATTTTTACGTGGTACTATAAAGTTCATAGACGATTACTAACGATTAAATTAAAGCTGACCACGAGCCATGCAACTGGTTCCAAATATCGGCAATTAAAATAGCGTTCATAGTGAATATCCGTTATATAATCAAATGCATACTTCAAAATCGTCTATAGACGGTGTCTAAGTTTATATTTCGCGGGGAAAGCCACACGTTAACGTTACTTACTTCACAAACGCAGACAAACTAAAGCGGAAGGCTAGTTCTTAATAAAGCTGGCCTTGGTACTACAAATGTCGTAGTGTGACCCCCGCTACGTCCGTGCATGTGTGATTGTGTGCGAGGGAAAGCGGAGATCCTGAGTTCTACCTAGTCGTACTATCAAAAATATCAAATTCCCTTCTTATTTATCCTTTTTAGTGTTCTGTAGCGGGCAACTGTTCATTTTTATATCATACTCAAATTTACTATGATATAATGCAATGTAACTGCACTCTATAAATGTTATTATTATGAAATTTCTATTTATCCATGACTAAGAGTTATGTAAATGGTTCGAAATGTGGTCAATCAAAAATAAAAAACATTAATTGTGAGTACCCGGTGTATAGTAGAATGTAAAAATTCTACCAGAATATTACTCTAGAATCATGATATGCGTAAAATGTGTGATATAAATAACTTAACTTGTGTGTATTACAAGTAAATATTGTAATTTAAATAATATGTATGGAAATTAAAGTTACTAAATAAGTAAACGAAAAATGAAGTATCGAACAAATTTTGTCACGTCTCTCTGTACGTCACAGATCTTTTACTACCGAAACTACGCACTAAATCAAATTTGAAATGTAGATGAATCGCTACTCACCGTCGTTGAAGGTAAAAAAAATATATATCTAGGGATGACATTTCATACTAAGTTAAATACATTTAAATTGAGAATTAGAAAAAAAACATTGGATATGGCATGTATGTTTTGTTGATAACTATATATTAGTACTATTATATAGTCATTAAAATTTAAAAAGTTTTTGAGACGTTGATAATAGTAAAAAATATTTTTTTCTTCTTTTCAAGTAACTTGTAATTTTTAAAGTACGACATGGAATACCCTGACTTTTAAACCAAAAACTGTTCCCTCTTTTAATTTGTAACTTTTGAAGTAGGGGATGTAATAATCTAAAAAAAGTTAGTAGAACTTGAAAACACCCATCTAAAATGTTTTAAATAAAATACCTATGCTGTGTACTTTTAAGGTTTACGATATTTTAGTTTTACTCAATTACAGAACCATTTACCGTCCGACACTCACTTGGCAGTACTTTTTAGCAATCACATTGATTTTTGTCTTATAATAAAATTTATCATATTTTTAATTGGCTTTAAGCATTAGATCTTTTTATTTTGATGCTAATATGAGTAGACAAGTGGTGCAATAATACATATATTTAAATCAAGGTTATTTTATCTTAAAATTTATTTACTAACATAAAGTATTAATATTATTCAGATGGCAAGGATAACAAGTTGTCATTGGATACTTATTCTTTGCCTTAAAAATCTTAACTTTAATCGAAGGCTTTAAATCGAAGTGTTTTTATGTTTGATTGTTATAAACCGTAAACTAATAAATAAGCCGTTAATAATAATAAAAAATATGATTATTTCAACGACGTTCTTTTGCCTTTTTAACATTTCTTAATCACTTATCGTAAAGTAAAAAAAGTTTGGCTCCAAAAGGATAAGATTAAAAAATAAAAAAAATAAGCAATTAATTGTTAACTTCTTATTTATTGCTGGTTTAGTTAATCAATTACTTAACTTTTTCTATTAGTAAATAGGTATGAAGCATAATAGAAAAACAAAGAACTAAACAACAATAAATAATCCGTGAACGTTAACTACGTGTACAATACGTCCTTAAACCTTCAGTATTCCATCCGTCGAACTACTCCAAAAACTTTATGGAAACCAGAAAACAATGGCCTACAATTAAGTTGCCCTTGGCGCTACAAACACAGTGGAGCGCGCGTGTGGGCTACGTCGGTGCCCATTTGTCAATTGATTCCCGATATAATGAAGGGTGCGGAGTTACATCGGAGCTGGTTGTCAGAGGCGGTCTCCCACTATGCTATGGATTTCTGCAGGGTGTGAGAGCAGTGGAGGGAGTATCGAACGTTGCGTGCGCATTCGCCTCCTGTCATCTCGCCCGCTCCACAGCATCCAGCGCTCTCGCGTCTCGACCTACACAGCCTACCATTGCGTGCTATTTGATTACGACACGCGCTTGTGTGACCCCTTGTTTATATTGGTCGAAGCTACTTTAAATTGATTAATTCCTATCGCGACACCTTCGATTGCTAAACACGGTTCCGTGTCCGATTCGAAACGTATGAAAAATGATATACGAAACTATGACTTACTACAAATATTTTTATTGACAGTGAAGTTTACTTTTTTATTGTAATAAATAAAGGATAATAATTAATTTGTGCCATAAAACAAATAAAACTATTAAAATTTAAATAAGTAGCCACCTTATAATTCATTTCAACAGAAAACACATCAAATACTATATTTTATTTTACACTGTAACGAAACGTAAGAAAATCCGCGCGTTTGTGCAAACACCCTAAGAGAGTTTTCCACAACTCACTAACACCAATTCACTGTTCGTAGACACGCAAGTTTTCACGCACACACCGGCTCGTAGCAAAATAAGCGCCTGAAATTCGGGACGTTCAGACGAAACATAACTACATCTCCCTCTAACACACTCTCTTGCCCTATTTCAACAGGTTTCGCTTTTCAGCAGTTGCAGCGACGAACGCGTGCCTCTAGTAACACAGCACAAACAGTACGAGGAACACACGTCGGATCCGAAAACTGAAAACACAGTTTCACTGACAGTTCCGACATTACCTGACATTCGCCGCCGTTCTTCGAACTACGGCGGGTTATCGCGTTTTGTTGAAACGGGATGACATGTTTTGCGATAGATTTTACTATTTATAAATGAAAAATATGTAGCGGCGTGTGTTCAGTGGTTGGAAACTTTCGTGATAACCTCGCGTTCCGTGAACCGCGTAAAACTTTTCGTGCGAAACATGAAAACCGCGAAACTTGACTGTGCCAAAAACAATATGACTCCTTAACAAACTATGACCGTTACCGATTGTGCGTTCCTTATGATGTAATAGTGAATGGAAATGGATTTTTCTTAAGAATATTGCAACGTTAACACGATGTAAAATCCTGGATATATTCAATGTTTACCTCTTCAGTGTTGTGAATAAAACTTAGTTTAAATATAATATTAATATAGGTACGAGTGTACAGCAATGTAGTCAAAAATACCTGAATAGAATATGTTTCGGTAGACTGATGTGAGAATCAACTATGGTTGTGATAAATTAAAAAAATCTGGAGCGCCCGTCGCTACCCCTCCGATCCGCATGGACCTGTCAATAATACAAAATTGGTTGTTTTCCGTAAGTTGTGAGTAAAGTTAGTAAACTAAATTATATTTATACAAGCGATATCTCGCAACTTTTAAGTATTTATGTACATATTAGTACCTGTTGTAGTGTTCGTGATTCTATTTCTATTTCAAATAAAAGGTTGTGTCTCAGAACTGAGTTTACTTCTTTAATTTCCCTCGAGGTTGTGAATACTACAATAACGAACTGAAAGCTGAAACTTGGAGCATTGTTGTCGAGATGTCGTCGTACCCTTTGAATTCGGTTGCTAACAGTGATGTGAGCGTATTTGGACACCGTTAGGGTTGAGTGAGCTGCGAAGTTTCTATCTAGTCGAAGTCTTTGGGTGTTGGAGCTTTTGTAACAAGGTAAGCTTTTAATTTATTCGTGTTCATTATTTTCATGCACTTTTATACTTTTAGTTTATTTTCAAATAACGTTAATCATTTTAAAAGTAAATTTAAACATATCAAATATTCTAAATTAATGAATAAAAATATTTTTACAAAAAAAAAAATTCTATTGTGTGAATATTTAATTATTTTTTAAAGAATTTTCGTTTTCAGTATCTTAAAATTGTATAATGAATACATTTTGACTAATATGTAATGAATTGAAATATACGATTGATTCCTTGAGTGTTTGAGTATGTATTTATGTTTGGATGTGTCAATGTTTCATGAGGAATACAGAAAGGGAAAGTTACTACTAAGAGCTAGAGACGGTTATAAGCGGCAGTCATCACTTATCATTAAGTAAACTGCAAGCTTAAAAGTTACTTCTATATCGTAAGAACGTATTGAGGAATAAATTTAAAGTTTAATTTATGGAATATTATAAATGTTATTTTATTACCAAATCTAGCCCAGAAATAAAAAAAGATGGGTAACCTAACCAGAAAGAATAACAAAATTATAAAAGTATTTAAACATTGAATTCTTTAAAAATCAACAACTTGATTAATTGCTATCACTTATTTCACGAGAGAAAACTATTTAGGTATTTCGCAATCATTTAAAAGTTAAAAATAACTATTTGTGGTATTCCGTCTAATGTAATGTCACATGCAACAAAATGTTGGCTTCAGGATGTAAATGTGTGATTTATATCTACTATAACAAACATCGCTGAACACGTTCGGCGGGTATGAGGTAAGGAATGACGGGACTAGTTATAAAAAATGTCAACATAAATAGACGACGCGAAGACAGACGAATGACATTAATAGGCATCATTGAAACTGGCGCGAAGAACGTCTGTTACAGCGAAAGGGAACAATTGTATCCAATTCAATTTTATAGGTTCTACTATGTAACAGAATCGAAATAGTGATGGATCTTGGAGATCATCACTAACACATTGCTGCCCGACAATTAAATCTGCCCTAAGAATAAAAAACAGTTAAATGTCATAGTTCTAATCAGCGTTCAAATTGAAAACTAAAAGCTATGCATTTTGACTTGTAAGTTATCACCGTCACTTTTATTTCAAGCTCGCCGTAATTCTAGCGTTTCGGTTTGTTGTGATAGCCGATTTAATTTGCAAACTAACACAAAGACACAAAAACACTATCTAAAGACGATGAAAATTTATTGGGTGCATCCTACAGACAATAGTGACTTACTATGTTTGATCGTTTCGTCTGGTTGTAAATGAGTGTGAAAACTATTCGTAATAATTCGCAGACCTGTCCTTGAGCGCGTGACCGTTTGAAAAATATTTAGATCGCCGGATGTTTCAGTCAATCCTGGACGCGTCGGTCGCATCGGTCAAGTGTCCATTGTTGCTAGACGTCATGACGTCACTATAACAATGTCTGTCTAAGCCTGAACACGACGTCCGAAATGAAAGTATACACTGTAAATGCTACTTGTTACGGTCAAAACACATATGTACGATACGACATCGCAACGGGATCTGTATGTGTCCTAAATAACTTTTTTTAGATATTTTCGCCAGAATTTCTCGACACAACTTACTTTTTTAACTATTTATTCCAAATTTAAATTTACCGCAATTTAGTTTATAATGTTTTCTCTAGATAACTTTTCTGAAGACTGTCTCACAATCTTTTCCTTATCTGGAAACGAACTATCTGATCCTCTCACTATTATTAGACGTCCTGATGCACAGATCTTGCAGAATATTTGTCCGTGTGAGGTGACGCAGAGGCATCTGAACGATAGTTCTCCTTGTAAAATCGCGACTGTCATTCGGAATCTCAATTAGCCAATGGTTATTTATTCTGAACTTTAAGATAAATTAAAATTATTTCCTAATAGCAACATGAAACGTACTGAAGATTCGAAATTTCAAATGGATGGAAGTTGTAGTGAATAAACTCGCGGGAACACCTAGTTTAATATGGCGGCTATGTACAGAAAGTTAAATTTGGTTACGCTCGTGTAAACATACCAAAGCTGTGATCTTCAATGTTTGTTTTACGTCATTGCTCGTAAGGTCTACGTCACGTAGGTACTCGTAGATTCATTACAGCGCATTGACTTTCGCCACGTTTGCCTTTAAAGTGGTGAATGAGCACGCAATCTATTGGCAAATGTGCTCATTGACTTTGCCTGTTCAATGACTGACGAGCTTTTTAATACTAACTTACTAAGATTCGCGGTTTCACCTGAAGTGAATGCTGACTCTTGCCGGAAATTAAAAAGATTTGTGACTTCTTACAATCAATTTAATCGAATTATAGACCAAGTATTTTTGAATATGTTGAAACTGTTTTTATTAAATAATAATATAACGCTTTCTACACTTGTAACGAATACACACATATAGAGATACGTGCCGTTTAGGTATGCCCAGAATAATCTAAATTTATATTTATTTAGATATCTGCTTCACATTCAATCCTACTTGATCGGAAATCAAACCTGGAACTCTATGCTTTTCAGACCAGTGGGATCACCGCTGTAGGTCATCGTAATATTTGTATGTGTGTTCGGGTACAATTTCTTTATTCTAAAATCTTTTTTATTTTTGTTTTGAATTGACTTTGGTATATGTCTAAAGGAATGCTATTTGAATTTTAATGGCTAATTAAAAATTTATTTATGTTAAGTTTCTTTTGGTTAAAGATAATATATTAACAACACATACACATAAATAATAACTTAATAAACATATAGTTTTATATCTGCCCTCATATGTAATATTCAATATATATGTTTAATATAAATATGCAACGGCAGGTAATATTTTGAAAAGATAACCGCATTCTGAAGCGACAACTTAGAATAAAGTTATATGACATACAAATATTTTTTTCACACGTGACTAAAGTTCCCGATCCACTTTTATATGAGGCGACCATCTTAGTCCCCAGGAGACGCAATACTTGGTTACGGATATCTGTGCGCTACAGTAACTCAGGTAGACTGCAGACGATTTACTATCAATATCATAACATAACTATGTCAATTATATGTCCCTTTTCTTAAAAAGACTATATTGTAGGTACATAAGTAATTGAAGAACATATAGTGTGATCACAACATACCGTGTACGAGCCAAAATTCTATACTTTGGTACCTATAAAAAGGCAACTTGTTGCAATAATAGATATGCATAATTTTTTGCCGGCTACACTTCAAAGCGAGGCAACTATCTTAGTCCTCAGGAGTAGCAACGCATCTACGTTAGAGCTCAGATAGGATTTCAGTCGTGTTTGTTGTTGTACGTGGATATCTATGGGCTGCGACTACTTAACATCAGGTGGTTTGCATGCTCGTTTGCTACTCTACTCACATAATAAAAAATAAAAACTGCTAACCGATTTGGTTTTGGTACCTACACAGTCGAACCGTATTGGTTCTACCATTTTATCAAATCCTTCATATACATATAAACGAACCGGAAATCGCATTATTCGACGGAAACGCAAAAATTGCCTTATCCTAGTAATGGGAGTCATCGTTCACAAATTCTGTTCTGTAGTTTTTAATCCTTTGCAATCTTAAGATTTATTGTACTACCGACCTAGCCCAGCTTCGCTCGGGTAATAGAGTTTATATCTACTTACATTATTTTTTCTTTTATAAATGCATCTAGTTATGACCTAGTTGGAAAAAACTAACAATCAGTAACATCTATTTCGAACGACGACTGAATTACTACATTGAATTTAACTATTTAATTTCTCGCCCAATTTACAAAACTTAACTTATTATGCACCAAAACCTTCCACAGGAATCGCTCTACGTGTCATGGAAAACTAAGAAAAATCGTCCAGTACCTTTTGAGGTTATCATGAACAGACAAACAGACGCGACGAGGGACTTTATTTTATAATATTTATAGATTATTCCTTGTATATTACTTTCTCACAAAGTAATAATTGTATTGTGGTATACTAGTGCATTACGACAGCTGTGTTCTGGCTTGTGGGTTAATATTCACTTTGACCACATCAATCCATCTTAGTCCGCACCCCGTATGCATGAAACCTCTGTTCGATATGGAGTTGTTTGCATGGGCGCATTGACCATTCCTCATCCGGTGTACCATGTACTCGTATACAGTATTTAATACATGTAATTAATACATACAAAAGATATAAATATTAACTAGACAATTGTCTTGTACATGGGCTGCAGTGATTCACTTACTAATGAAGATATAAAAATAAATTTAATTAATTACACAATTAAATCATCCGTAAAAAGATCTGGCAGTTTATTAATCTTAAACACTTCCTATTTATCTGGCTTAATAATCGCTTCGAAACAATACATTCAGAATTTGTCATCGAAATGAATATTTTAGTCCGATAGTGCGGCGCATAACAGTTGTCGATGAGCCAAAACCCAACGAGCAATGTACTAGTTACTGCCAAGCGAATTCTATAGCCATGATACATAATATGAGAACGACCTTCTATTGTCTCCCAGTCTGAAACGTTTCATTTGTACTCAAATTAAATTAACTGGATTAATCTTTTTACGTCTATAAGAAACCTGATAATACTTTGTGTAATTTAGATTTGGTTACTGAAACATTCTTAAAAATAAAATATTTCAATACACATAAGTAATATTTACATTGTACCATCATAAATAAATCACGTAGTTTGATCCAAAAGTTTCTATATTTGTAATTTTGAACACCTGAAATTACATTTTTTGAAAGTTTGCAAGCTAATCATTGCGTAATTTTTCAACTATTTATTTAATAAAATATTAAACTATATACCGTTATGCTCTGAGAAAGATGTTAGTCGTATTATCACGGTATGATCCTAACTATTCTAGAAAGGGAAAATGTTTTTAAACGCAGGCGAAACAGTAGGGCACTAGTATTAAAAAATAAAAGGTTTTATAATTTAATCAAAATTAACAACAGTGCTTTTGAATGATGCCATTCAGGAAGTACTATAGATAATATGTTTATCTCGTCCGTACAACAAAAGAGCCGTGTAATTACAGAGTTATCCGGCTAAATCCGGAGCAGGCCACTAATGTGCAATAAAAAGATCATATACTGCGATGTAAAGACAATGGTCGACGTCAACAACTGTAACGTACGGTTAGAATATAAATTTTTACTATAGTAACGAAAAGGGTGTAACTTTTTAAGTTGGAGAAAATAAAAGAATCTGGCACATTTAAAAAGACCATATAAAAAATTAAGTTTTCGGTAATATAAATATCGTATAATATATTTCCTAAAAAATATTTTTTATTACTCAGGGGTAATTATGAAACAATTTACGACATTAGACATTTTTATTTTCATGTTAATGAAATCAAAATGGAATTCGAAATCAAATCTTAAAGAAATGAAATACAAGTCTGTTATTCTAAAGATGGAATCTATGTACACGCTACACTAGTGTTCTACGTAAACAGTTTATTCACAAAGTTATTTAAGTAATGTTCGGTAAAGAACTATTTCCCAGTCAAAATTCAAACAATATTTTTTAATTATTTACATACATTACGAAAAAGTAATACAAAGTGAATAAGATTTTTTAAAATGTTTGTTATGTTTAAGTAACATTTTAAAAGTTAACTTTAATAATGTCGATGTCTTGAATTTTCATTACACGGTTTGCGTTGAAAATGCTATTTTTGCTCTAAGCATTCGTGTAGAACAATAAATTCAAAAATCGTATTTAGTAGTCGTAAAATCAATCCATGAAAAGGTATTACTAAATATAGAGTAATATAAATAACAAACTAGAGTTTCATTAATAAAAAATAAAAGATTATAACAAAATATATACAGAATAAAAATCAAACGCAAACAATGTGTATAGAATAGGAATGGAGAGGAAGGATGACGGCGTAAGAGCGTGGTGTGCTGGTTACCGTAACGTAATACAAGTGGATCTAATTCCTTCGAGGTAATAGACGTCACATTAAAAAAAACAAATTGAAATTAACACATGTGATAAGGATCGTACCCGTGGAAACAGGACCAAAATACCGCAAGTAAATGAAAACAACGCTTCATCAAAGTAAATAAAATATTAAAAGCTATTCATTGGTTATTCAACGCGCAAGTCAAGGTCGGTGTCGTGGAAAAATCTATTCACAACGGAAATAGAAACGGTGTCTCGATTCATCGCACAAACTCGTAGTGACATGCGGTTTTGTTGGACCACGGTTAACACTTTGACTGTGGTGCTTATATATTAGATCGGGTCAGCATTGCGGGAGGCGGCACTAAACTGGAGTTCATTTCTCTAGACAAAAGATGCACAGATAATCACTGAAATATTCTATTTTTTAGCATGTGTGTGTTTTTCCTTTATTGTATGGAATATAAAAGATAAATTTTATAGTGTAAAGAAAAGAACGAAACGATTTGCATCTGACTATGCTTTTATTAACCTGGTTTTATTACCTGATAACTAGTAGATGTATAGATTCACCATCGGTGATTGATATTTCCACCGGTGAGGTACAATCGCCGGCGTAGTGAAGCAACTTTTTTATTTCGGATGGAAGTTGCCAGTTACACTTACAAATAAGAGCGATCATCTTAATCCTGAGGAGTAGCATTGCATTTTGGTACGATTGCAAATAGGAATTCTTGTTTGAGGTTGTTTGTGGATGTCCATAGACTACAGACACAGATAAATGCCTCTTTGCTACTTCATACAAAAAAGGGATATAAAAGATAGATGTTATGGCATAAAGACAAAAATAAAAATATTTGCATGTGATCATGCTTTATACAACCTAGTTTTATGAATTCTTCTAGCAGATAGTTCACAAATATCTGGGCCGCGACATAATTGACTCACTGCGTGACAAATGACTGACACCCGGAATAATGGAAAGCGAATAACGAATGCACTGATCACGTAACATCCGCTTCATGATATGTATTAGGAATGTCTTACACGCATTTAGATCAGACGAACTCTTGGGAAGATTCCCAAAATATAACAAGTTTTCATTATTTTTGACATTTTCTTACCTACCAATACTAATCACATGTTATGTTATCAATATGTTGAATCATAGTTATCATCGTGATAATTTCATTTCTATTCTTATAATGCTTCTGGTTGCCTATTCAATCGTACATACGATAAAAAAATGTAAAGCAATGTAAAATAATCATTTCAGGCATTGTCAAACATTATTGCAACTTAAGTAGCCGACGAACGGACAATCCTACTGATGGACATCACTTATGAACTCTGCATAACATAGGGGCAACATTAGATCGACTGCAGGTGGACTACTATTCGTGTAGAATAAGATAAATTCCTCTAATATAAGTAAGCCGGTAAGCAAACCTTTCCAATGAAACGAAACAAATGCTTTAACACTTTCCCTGCGACGCGGATATATACGATCGGGTCAGTATTGCGGGAGGCGGCCCTAAACTGGAGCTTTTTTGATTATACTGAAGATACGCCAACATATTACTGAAATATTGTATTTTTTAGCACCTATGTATCATCTAATACACAGACGTAATGTCCGCCCTCAGTTTTGTAGCGCCCATGTAAAAACAGCACTTTTGTCCACCCGTAATCGATACAAAATTGTCGCTACAACACAGTTATGTAGGAAGCGCGTCGCGCCCAGAATTACACAGCAGTGTTGTAGCCGCAGGGAAAGTGTTAAGCGGTACTACGGGCGTAGTACAGAAGCGTTACTTCTTTAGTCGATGCACACATGTTTTACTTTGCTAGTCTTTTCGATAACAGATAAAAAAAGAGATTTATAAAAAAATAAATGATTTTTTACTTTCTACGACGCAGTGCGGTATGAATAAAGTCCCTCACTTCCCACTTTCAACGCACACCGGGACGTTTGTAATACGTAACTAGATTTGGTGCTCGTAAAACTATTTTATAGCCGACTGCGAAAATTTGTTATGAGTTTCCGAGTTTTATATCTCTACGGTGTGAATTTTTACTCAGGTGAGTTTGAATGTGGGAAGATTGCTAACTTTACTATGACAATAGGGGGATATCCAATTGTCGTTACGCTGCATACAACTATAATTGAAACAACTTATTAACGATTACTTAAATTTAAATTACAATCATGAAAATCTTTAAAACTAATTATAATATAAAGCCTAACCTAAACAATATAAAGGGAGCCTGTGCCCATGCGGCATGGTTTCAAGAACATTATCACCATTAATGTTGTCGCTCTCAAGAAAAATAGGGTAGTTGCGCTAAAAAATAAGGTTGATTGGAAACAAATGTGATCATAGAATCGGACGACATCACCTGATCGCCCCACCTGCCTATTTCGTTTTACCTGAACTTATTATAAAAAAGGACTGTACTGTAGTTCTAGCTGGTTACGCATTATATTCGGATGCGTCGCGGTACACGGACAGCTCTCTGTTCCTGGCCCTTTC
>DWON01005720.1:0-14609 GCA_018251015.1 Phocides pigmalion okeechobee
TGAAAATCTTAAAACTAATTATAATAAAAGCCTAACCTAAACAATCTAAAAGGAGTCCGTGCCCATGCGGCATGGTTCCAAGAACGCTAGTTGCATTCCCGCGCTGAATAACAATCGCAATTCTCTTTGCGAGATATGAACCAGGCCTCTTGTTGCCGGTGGCGTCGATCAAACGAAGGACTAATCGTTTGAAAAATTGTAACGTGATGTCGTAGATGCAACCGTGCGAAGCCAGCGTGGTTATCAGTTTAAAAATAAATAATAGTTGAAAAAAAAACTAAAAATAAACGCTTTTATAAAAAAAATCCAAGTAAAAAAAGTATAAAAGAGTGTTTTTTAGGTATTTTTAACTGTTTTTTTTTGTCATCCTTGTCATCGGTCCTTGATACGTGTGCAAAGTTTCAAATTAATCAGACATTTGGGAATTGGTGAAAATTATGCTCAAAGATTCCGTTACATACATAGATACAACCTGAGTTAATAAAAGCGTGTTAGCAAATCAATTTACAGAGAAAATTCTATTTGTCAAAGGGTTTCAAAAACAAGTTAATAACATAATATCCTTGACTTCTTTTTAGCTTATCAGGACGTTAAGTGGGTAACCCGTGTATTGAAGGTAACAAATTAAATTTGCAACTACAATCAGATTACGTACAATTAGGTACGTGATGAATTACTGCAAGCTTAAAGATAGCAACTGTTGCAATCTGGAAGTACTTAACAGTATTTTTCTGACCTTCATCTTCTTTCAGAACAGTCTCATATACATATACTCATACTCTTATGTTTATGATACGCTGTTTATTTGTTAAACAAATATTTTGATATTGATTAAAATATATTTTGATTTAGAAAATAAACAAGTTGTACTGTAAGCAATTTACTATATGAAAATTTAGACGAATATAAATTTTAAAGTAGATATTTATGCGATATGCATATTAAGAACATTTTATTGCAATTCCAATACGTTGTTCCCATACGATCTCTATCAGCATCTATAGGCGACGATATAAAATTTATTGGTTAATAGATTCCAGCGATTACCATCTGACGCGGCCGCGCTGTATACAAAGTCTGAGTAGGAAACGCTTTTGCAAATCCACCACGAAGGTAGCGGAATTAAGGCTCTTTAATCGCAACTGAATTGCCCCTTTACATTTAGTCAGATTGTTTCATGAGTACATAGTATCGGGCGAAATGTTAATGGATTATTCCCTTAAAGGGCGCTACGGACTTGTTCCAGCGAACACAGGAAATAGTCCGCTATCAGATGTGTCTAGACAGGACAATTGCGGTCTAAATATTCATGCCATCTGTAAATTATATAGTTTCATCTTATCGCAAAAAATGTTAAAAAATAGCAAGATTTTAAAAATCCGTCACTTTTTCTTTTAATGAAGCGGAAGTAGTATACAAACATGCAGTTCTTGGGTGGTATTCGTACACTTGCTCCTGGATATTTGTAACCAACTGCATATAGAACAAAAGTCCAATTTGAAGCCGATCACAAGTGCGTTGCAACCGCCGAGTAGGTTTTTAGATATTTTTCATCTCTGATAGACATTAGTGTTGGACATTTTTTCCCTCAATTAATTGCAATTTCACTTTCTTGAGGAAGAAATGCGGGTTCTTAAAGTTTTGAACACTCAAGTTTCAAACAAACGCAGTAAATATCGCTAGCTATTAAATGTCTTGCCAGTATAATAAATCGCTCATATAACAATATATTGACACATGTACATTTTATAAATACTACAGGAACAGGAAGTAAATATTTATGGAATATTATAATTAAATCATGAATTTATTTTGGCAACCATATTTAATGTCATGTGGTACGAAAATTAACGCTATTATTTTTGGTATATAAATTTTTAAACTTCCAAACGGTTGGGCAGTATAAACACGTTTTAACAGTTTTTTATAAATTGGTCGATATATATTACATGAACGAAATATAAATCGTAATATTCAAGCATGCTGTAAATTAATTTACACCACAATGCATCGAGTGTAAATGTACTATAATACATTTATTTAACATTAATATTTTGCCTCTTTAATTACAATACAACTTCGGCTTGCAAACGGAATGCGGATTCCCGTAAGGGGCGTTTCGAACATGTTCAAACGAACGCTGTAACTACCTGTCCACTACGATAGCGTTTAGACTGTATAGCAAAATGGAATCTAAATATATCTGCAAAATGTCAATTACATTACGTGACGTCGCGTCACATCTACGATTAATTTTAATATTATTCTATGCTAAGTATACATCATATTATAAAGCTGACGAAATTATATGGTATGAACCCGTTAATATCTGGAGTCATCGAAATTCGAAATCGAAGTGCGAAATTCAAATATATTGTTCCCGTTAAGAGCACTGAATGTTTGGTCGACGACGAAATTTAAATATATTGTTCCCGCAAAGAGCACTGAATGTTTGGTCGTGGACGAAATTCAAATATACTGTTCCTGTAAAGAGCACAGAATCATTGGTCAAGGGCAAAATGTAAATATATTGTCACCGTAAAGAACAGTGCATCATTGGTCGAGGGCGGCATTCGAATATCATATTCTTCTAAGGATTATTGATCGTGGTCGCCGGCGAAATTCAAATAAATTGTTTCCCGTTAAGAGCATTTTAAACATGTTCAAACGTACATACCTTCCGTCATCAGATAAAGCTTGGCAGGACAATTGCTGTGTAAATATTCATAAGATCTGTCAACTATATATCGTTTTATCGCATCACGTTTACGACACGTAAATATCTATTGCGCAAAATCATCTGCGTAAATTCATCGTTACTGGCTTGAAATGAGAAATTAAATATACACGTTTTTATTATTTTAAACGCTCAAATCTTGTTAGTGGAGCGAGTTTTTCCTATATGATTGGTATGATTTACGCAAAGTGGTATTTTTATTTTCAAGCTAGCGACCCGGCCCAGCGTCGCTCACTTAATATGAATTATATTTACTCATATTATTTTTCTTTAATACATGTATCCAGTTATTCATTACCTTGTTGCAAAAACAAACAATTAGAAACGTCTATTTCGACTAAACAACAACTGAATTATTACATTGACCAATTTACAATAAAACTTAATTTATTATGCACCAAAACTTTCTTCAGGAATCACCCTAACTAAAGGTGAAAACTATATATAAATATTTAGGGATTATTTTTCTTTAAATCTGGACGCAAATTACTAGTAAATATACAAGTAATTTGCGTCCAAATTTATCTAGATGTAGTCTATAACAATAGATGTGACCATCTTGCTTTATGGACTGCATAACATTTTAGTAACAAAAGGTCATATAGTCCATATAGCTAGACTACCTGATTGTAAGTGGTCACTGCAGCCTCTGCACATCCATATCCTACTTAGAACATGACTGAAGTTCTATCTGTGCTCGTACGTAGCTATGTTAATTCTTTTAAGGTCTGATATTGTCGCCATGCTTGTAAAAAATGTTTTACGGCGGATTATTAGGTCGGCGGTGGTACCATCTTAGTAGAACTGTTGCCACCTATAAAATGCCAAGTAGCAAAGGACTTAATAGATCTGGAAATCATTTTTTTCTGATCGTTTCAACATTTTAACTAGGTACGTGACTTAATATACAATAGGTCGTTTAATAGTTTATATGAGATTTACACCTTTATTACGAAAACTATATTTCTTTAGACACTAGTTCTATAATTACATCGTACTCAATTTTAGGATACAACGGAGACTAATGTTATTATCCTGTTTGCCTGCAGCATTTGTTGCTATAAAAGGGTAATTATAAAACTGATTGTCTATTAATTTCTTTTTATGGCATTGGAATTAGAAATGGGCATGCAGTCCACACAATTTACACTGTAGTTTATAGCACTTAGTAGATAAATCTAGCGGGTGTCTAGACCTATGATATAATGTGATATTAATTTCTAGTCACTTCTTCGGAATATTTTTTTTTTATATAAGGTTAACGGATCGATGATGATTATTGACGCTCACCTTTTCTCACCGTATAAACGGGGGCGGTGACCGGTCTGAAGCTGCGGCTTTCGCTCTTCTTCTCCGTGAAAGCAGGGACTTTTTCGAGGCACCTGAACCCTTTCTAATGAAAGGGCCAGGTGCCAAAATTCGGCAATCGTCCTCCTTTTAGTCGCTTCTTACGACAGGCAGAAGATACCGTAGCGCTATTCTGGTGTCGTGTGACAGGGACACAAGACTTGTGTTAACTATTCTACTCTCCTACTGAGTACGAGTTTTGTCTCGTGTTATGCTATTGTTAACCACACTGGTCAAGTACCGATTTTTACGTTTCAAGTTTTATAGAAGTCTTAAAAACAATAGTTCGACCATAAAGGTCGTTATTATCCATCGTAAAGCGATTCTTTTGTATCAGTTCGCGAGATGCCTTGGTCAGACGTGAGACTTAAGTGATTTGCTGTGGAGGTGCGATCGTCGTCATTATTCGTCCTAAAGCGATTCTTTTGTTTCGGTTCGCTAGATACCATTGCCGGTTACACTTAAGTGAGACAAGCATCTGAGTACTTAGGAGTAACAACGTATTTAACAACAACGTCAGACAGAATTTAGTCTTGTTTGAGGTTGGACGTAGATGTCCATGGGCTGTAAATGCTTAACACTCTGACTGCAGCACGGATACATATATATGATCGGGTCAGTATTGCGGAAGGCGGCCCTAAACCTTAACTTAGTTGAGTAGACTGAAGATACGCCGACAAATTACTGAGATATTGTATTTTTTAGCATCTGTGTGTCATCTACGAATACATAGAGATAATGGCCGCCCCCAGTCTTGTAGCGCCGACGTAAAAACTTTTGTTCGCTCGTAACCCATACAAATTTGTCCGTACAACACAGGTGTGTAAGAGAAACAAGCGCGTCGCGCCCAGAATTACACAGCAGTGTTGTAGCCGCAGGGAAAGTGTTAACATCAGCAATCAGAGCTGGCACGGTTGAACCTCGAAACTCGTTGTAAGCTTCCAAAATCATACCCATTCGCTTACTTATGTTACTAGCGACACGCCGTCTACGCACGGTTGCATTTTTGTCATCACGTTGCAAATCGTTAAAATTCTTCGCTTTTCTCTCCTATAATATGCTTGTATTATACATATAAATCTTCCTCGTTAGTCACTCGCTATCGAAGAAAATCGCATTAAAATCCGTTGCGTAATGAAAGATATAAACGTACAGACGGCGAGAAGCGACTTTGTTTTATACTACGTAAAGATTACTTAAAACATAATAAACATACATTATACTGTATAACGGGTACTCACGATTAATGCTTTTTAATTGTCAACATTTCGAACCAGTTGCATGGCTCGGCGAAACTGCGGTGGCGGGGGGAAACTGTTGACAGGTGCTAGTCACATTATCTACCTTAAGTCTAGTTCGGTTTTCTTTTTTGCGTTCCATAGACACACAACACTCATCACAGTTTAAAATCGTACATAAGAAACATGTTTTACATATTTTTAACCCGTTGAATGTCGATGTATCTGCTTTCAAGTGCTTATTTCTCTCAATGTTACAAGCACATATATCATAACCTACAATAGGAAAAGCTAATGGATTCCATAAAGTCTTGCTGAAATACCCATTTGTATCTTTTAATGTCTTTTGAAAACGTATAAGACTTTTTATGCAAGCAATATGCGTGCATAGACATGAAGTAAAATGTAGATATGAAGTTGAGTATGCAGTCCGTCTTGTAAATATTTGCTTTCACATTATGAACCCCTATAACCAACTCGATATAGTTCAAAGTTTCCATCTGATCCCAATATATGCTTTGCAACATCTGAGGATTAAGATGGTCGCCTCACGTGTAAGCATTTTACACTGTTTACTTCACATAAAAGTATTTTTTGTAATGATTTTTAATATTTTTTTTAGCTACGGTTGTATGATTGTTTGTAACTGAAACATTGAACACGAGTTTGAGGTACTTTCAGATTAATTTTAAACTTCGTGTACTTATCAAGGACCGATGACAACCCAATAATATGAAAAAAAAAACAAATATTAGTTTTTTTTTCTTGTTTACACTTTTTAGTTAGAGTTTTTATAAAAGCTTGTTGTTTTAACTATTATTAAATACAAAATCCGCTTTTAATATTCAATCAAAATTTATATTTCATAGGTGGTAGAACAATAGTTCGACTGGGACTTCGTAAAGCATTTCGTATATTTTAATTGGGGCGGTGCGGTTGCTAAATACAATTATAACCAAAGCATCCATCTCAGTCTTCAAAAGTAGCAACGCATCTTTGCACGACGTCGAGCAGGACTTAAGTCCTATTTGAGACTGGACATCGATGTCCATGGGTTGCAGAGACCATTTAACATCAGATGATCTGCACACACGTTTCTAAACTAAAAAATCGCCAATTAAGAAGCAATAATCGTCAATAATTAGATGTAGGGAATGCGCGTCGATATTAGTTTAAACTTACATTAAAAATTCGTAAGTAATAAATAAATTATGGATAATTTATGATAACTTTTGTCAGACATAAATCAGAATCAATCTTGATAATGCTGTCAACATTAGATTTATCTTAAGCAACATACGGCTCGGCTCACGAAATGCAGCTAACCTATTGATCTTTGCCAGATGAAGTTATTACGTAAGGTCATGCAAATCGAGAAGATGCATCCAAGGCTTTATGTAAACACTTTCTCGCTGGGAACGGACAGACAACTTCATTAATTAGAAAATATTATACTTGGCTTTCATGTTACTTAATATGCAAACCAAGTATGATGTTTTATATCGAATATGGTAATGATTAACGTTCGAAAAGAATAATCATTTCTAAGCCTTTTAGTTATCAAAGATAGAATTTTCGGTTTGAATTTCGAGTAAATTATATTAATATCAATGCTTAGATTGAAAAATTAATTAATTTAAAACTGTGAAAAATGATTTAATCTTTGGGAGTTTTGTCACAAAGCAGAGATTGTTCTGTATGGAAATGACATATAAGATGTACAAACGACCTATCGGTTGATTTGACAGTTCTTTCGGCAGCATAAACCATCTCGCGATCCTAGGCACAATTTGGATTACTCATAATCTCTTCACTAATTACTGTTACAATAGGAAATAAAAAATTCCAAAATGTTTTTGAGGTAGTCACCATGACTTAACACAAGTTACAGGAACTTATTGCCATATATATGAGTAAGATTTGTTGTCATGGAAATCTGTAATCAAACCTATATGTAATTTAATTACCATCTGAAGTCAAATTACAAATGCGTCGTTATTCCTCAGGACTAGATGAAATATCTCATAACGTGTCTGATATACCATATCCTTCAAAAATATGAAATATTTTAAAATATGTAAAGATAGCACCGGTTTAAATTTATATAATATACTAGAAATAATTGTGATGATGCTACTTCTGTCGAACCACGTGAGATCCTACCATACTCAAAAATATTTCGATAAAATGTTTTGGTAATGATATTAACATTTAGACAGGATATATTAAGCAGGTTCTCAAGTGGCATGGACGGGAAATTACATAATTTGACATTTTATAATGTTTCCGATTTTACAAACAAGACTTTTTATATTTTATTATAGTAAATTTCTTGTACTTGTATAAGTTATTGGTGTTTTGAATAATCAAAGGATATGAAATTATAAGAATGGAATTTATTATCATAAGACTTGGATATACTTTATAAGTAACTGGCTGTGCCCGCGACGTCGTCCGCGTTTATTTTAACTCGAAAAGTCATCATTCTTTCGCTGTTTTTGTTTCAATTCAAATCAGCTTGAACTGTCACTTCAAGATATGAAATTCATTTTAAAATTGGGCTTTCCAACTTAGAAACCTTCGTGGGCTCATGCAAAACAACTTTGCTACAGATCATCACATGATCAAATGCATAGTTTACGATTCTATAAAGGATATACCGACAAACATTCATTTTTATATATTAAGATTTAACATAATATTTGAAACTTAACTAAGGTACCGTTTATTATCAGGCAGATTGTATTTTGGCTTTGAAAGTCTGTCATGATAGTAAGTCATTTATTATACAAGTGTGAGCTTTGACTTGTAAGATTGTTTTTGATTTTTAAGTACAATGGTATTATCTGATAAACAAATTGGTTCCTAGCTAAGATTTGTTAAAATCAGATCTTCCGTTCAAGCGTAAAATGAAAATAATGAAGCAAGTGTTAACTCTCACATTTGTATATTTTTTAATCAAAACAAAAGTAACTTCAATAATAACCGCCTCCCTCATAATCCGCCGTAAAGCATTATTTGTGTTTCGGTTGAAGAGATGCGGTTGCCGGCTACACTTTGGAGAGAGGCGAAAATCTTAGTCCTCAGGAGTAGCAACGCATCCATGTTCGAGCTCAGATAGGATTTCAGTCTTATTTGTGATTGTACTTGGATGTGCCATGGGCTATGACTACTTACTATCAGGTGGTTGGCATGCTCGTTTGCTTCTCTTCACACATAAAAAATAAGTATGTATATATTAGTAACTTCAAAATACAAAATACTTTTTGAACTTCCTTTCGTCTTACTATTTTTAAAATACAACGTCTAGGCATGTGTTAAAGTTTAAAGGATTGATGGTAATGCCTAGCGCTTAGTGCTAATAGCTTCCTAAGACGCCGATGTATGTACTTGATAAGTAACAAGCAAGGATTCACTTGTATATTTATTACAATTCCTTCGCACTGGGTGGGCTGTATCGTGTTCTATCGTTTTAGAAAATACTTTTACAAAGTTTTGTTGCCAGGTTTCGTCGATCTTTTGAGACTAAACCTTAGCTGCTTATAAAGGTGTTGTTTTACAATTAATATTAAGCAGATAGCCAGTTGAGGAAAAAGCAGAAGTGTGTCCAATATAAAAGTCTGATTCATTGAATCACATTTGGGATAAAATTTTGTCTTATGTTCTTTTTCAAATTTTCCTTTCTTGTGATTTTCAAGTAACGTAATCGCGGAATATATTTTTTATTATTTTCCGGGTGCTCACGATTAACGATTTTTTATTTTTTATTTTTGATTGTCGATATTTTGTATCAATTGCATGACTCGTCACGGCGAAACTGCATTTGGGGCCTTGACAGATGCTAATAGTAGATTAATAGATCTATCCTAAGTCTAGTTCGTTTTTCCTTTTGGGTTCCATATGAGGGGCATGTTTTATAAAAATATCATAATAATTTAGCGTGCATACGAGTAAAACGGCTCGCCAGTAATAATTATAATTAAAAAAACATTTGTAATCATTTTTTTATACATTAAAGATTGTTGATCGTTTACTCGCTTACGGTGAAAAAACTAAACCTAAGTGCCTTACGTTTCTGACGAAATCTGTTTGCTAATAAAGGAACTTAGAACACGTCACCATTGATCTGTTTAAAAATAAACTTTATAGCTACGGCATAAAGTGCAATTTGAATGCAACATTACTTGTATGCTCGACACCTGTTTCTACAAAGATCAAGAAACTTTAATCTGGCCTGTGAATTGACTTAATATGAAAAGAGCTTATAGTTTAAGAGCTAACCGTTATTTTCCCTTACACACAAGTACATTCTATAGATAAGCTAATAGAGTTGAATTTTATGAATTCCAAATAATTTTACGTTTTTAAATTCATTTATTCACATGCAAGCCAAAGTGTTTTCTCTATTATTTCATTTTGAACCTTATAGGAAATTATTTGGAATATATATTATAGTTTGCATGCAACATACATTTACAACAAGAGTCCCACATGAAGTCAATTATAAGTGCGTTTTATAGGTAATAGAATATTTCAAGCGATAAGATACCACCGCCCTCATAATCTATGGCGGATTGATGGAAAACAGTTCTTGTGTTTCGGTTGAAGAGGCAACACAAGTACTCAGGAGTAGCAATGAATCTATGCACGACTTCAGGCAGAACTTTCGTCTTCTTGAGGTGGGAAATAGATGTTAGGGGCTGCAGAGACCATTTAACCATCTAATGGCCCCACGTTCGTTTGTTATTTTTTAACATAAAAAAAACTACAAGGTGCTAAGTTGAACTAAGATGGTTACCTCGTTTATATGTTGACAACCACTATTTTAAACCGAAAGGCAAAAATTCCTTCACAGTAGAATTGCCTTTGGCACTGCTCCTTTCTCCCTTTCTTTACGAAATAATGATCTTTAAGTTTTTGTTACGTTTTCAAGGCAATTTCGTGAGTCGTTCAACTAATGAGGTAGAGAGGTTTTATTTTATCTCAGGTAGGTATTTAATTAATCGACATCTGTATACTTGTGCATGCACTAATGTAACATTAAAAACGTTATCAGTTCTTTGTCTATAAGGTTTCCTTAGAAATCGCCGACTTAGGGCGTTGTATTTGCGGTATTTAATGAGATCGTTCAGATAGAGCCAAATGCCACGCTACAAGCGACCAGCGATCGACATTTCCACTTCACGACTTCATTGAAATGTGGCTACACCTTCACCGCTTCTAAGTAGAGCTTACTAATTGGTCTAATAGGCAATACATTTGATTAGACTATTGGGACTAAACGCTTGTATCGTAATTATACAGCTTGTTACTCGCGTCTGATTTTGTTCGGATAGGCAGATACAACAATTGTTTGATTCAAAACAATTATCGTTCTGGTTTTATGTTCATTTTAATTGAACAGAGAACCTTAGTCTGATTGCGATGGCCCTAGCAACCTCTATATCTTTATTATAGGTGCAATATTCTCACTGTGTTCTTGTTTAAAAGGAGTGGTCGACTGTTCCTTTGTTTTATTTTGGTTTAACTTGCCCTGATTTACGTTACTGTAATCCATGACCGATAGTCTTTAGTTAATCATCAGATAAAACTACATGATGCGCTTTGCTATATTCTATTAAAAAATCCCTACAATTATCTACTACAAATTTGGATCCGTTAAATAGAATGTGAAACGGAAATGTTTTTAAATCCCGAGTACTTAAATTTGACTTTTCATTAATTGTCTTTAGACGCTTTTCTTGCATATTGTCATGTAACATTTTAAGCAAAATGTTCATGCTTGACTCACACCACATGAAGCTAATAAAACCTGGTATTATTATAAACGGTGTATCATTTGGAATGCTCGAACAATCATCGCCGTTAGCTAAGTAAATCGAGGGGAGGATACGGAAGCAGATGGTCTCGATAGTGCAAATCTTAACGGTTTTGAATTTCAGTTCAATCACAACAGTCGTGTCTCTTGTGTCCAAGTCGTGATTGTCTATTATTTTACAGGACTATATTTTATAAGCAATAGCGACAGGTCCAGCTTCCCCGGGTAATAAGTTTATATTTACTAACATTATTTTTCTTACATACATGCATCCAATCATTGCCTAGTTGCAAAAAGTAAAAATTAGAAACAGCTATTTTTAAAAACAACGAAGAATTATTATATTGAATTTAACTAATTTCTTACCCAATTCACAAAAAATACTTAACTTATTATGCACCAAAACCTTCCTCAGGAATCACTTTATTTGTTGTTGAAAACTGTGAGAAAATCCGTCCAGTACTTTTTGAGTTAATCATGAACAAACATACAGGCAGACGCAACGGGGAACTTTGTTTTATAATATTTTGAGATATCTTAATATTGTTTAGGTATTTGTAGCTCTCTAAATTACATCTGTTTTAAAAATATTTATTCTTGCTTGTTTATTTTATTTTCTCTAATTGGACTAACTTAAAGCTAGATAAACATTTTTAAAACAACCCTACTTCCAATTATTTCTACTTCATATGAATAATCAAAGAAAACGTTTATCATATACAGAAGTTTAAAACCAAGTTGATGAGTCTCGTACTAAACCAGTTAAGATTAAAGGCAATAAGTGCACAATAATTTATGGCTTGTTGGTGTCTCGAGTACGCGTGAAACTAGCAATTTCCATTAGGACGGTATCAGCCATTTTACATTAACTATGCTGTTGATTAGAAAATTCACACACAGAGATAATTGAGCCAGCGTAAGACGTAAATGTACGGAATGAAAAGACGTTGCTATCAAATTCTTCATATACCTTCTTCATTTTATTACTTTTATTTTAAATTATCATTACTTCATTTCAAGATAATTTTGTTTATTTGTTCATTACGTTTGTAATGAAAAATTTTATGTTGAACATTATGTACAACGTAAAATCCTGCATTAATTTTTCTATAGATTTTTATTACTGCAAATCTTGTTTTATCCTTCTAATGCCATAACAAAAATACTTATAAGAAAAACCTTAATCGCCGCAATTTGAAAATTAGTTTTTTCTTCTATTTCTTTATTATTTCCACTTGGAATATTTTAATTTATCGTCCTAATATAACATTAGTCTATCGTTTTTGTTTCATCATGCCCCTTATGTTGGAACGTGCGCGGGTATAACCGCTAGTCTTCCAAACAATGGGCGCCAGTAACTGTGTATTACAATATAAATTCCAAGCAAAATTATAGTTTTCCACACCTTTGCAGCGTTCCTTTTTCATTAGAATTCCGCGTGCGAATTGGCAGCAAGGAATAGCTATACCGTTACGATTGGAAATCCTCAATTTGTTTCAGATGTACCTCGTAGCTTGAACCAATTTCAAACAGCATTTATGTTATACGAATAGATTGCTCTCGTGGTGGTTACATTTTACTTAAATGAACATAAATTGTTTCTATAATCGTTGTTCTAACTTCTTATACTTTCATCTCTCTCTCTCTCTAAAACATGTCTTTATAACTTGTTCACTAAATTCTTCAAGACATAAAAACTTTTTCTTTAATATTCTCAAATTATCATCAACAACTGTATTTTATTGATTATATTTCAGTTTTCCCCCACATTATATTTATGATTTATAAATTTATGCGACAGGTTTTAATCTATATTAAATTAGGCTTCTTGGGTGTCACTTGTCGTTATGAAATATCAGCTTAACTTTAAGCCAATGCCACAGCTTAAAATGGCTGTAGTACTCAAAATATTAATTCTGTTCCAATTTCATTAAAATTGACCAACTTTTATATTTTTTGCATAATTTTTCGAAAGAAATCAGTGAATTATTACACATGAAAAGGCCAAGCAAGTGGTCAGGATTATAATGACAACCAATTGCGTGTAATCAATTTTTGACCATACAGCAATTATGTTAAGGTACATAATCCTGTAAGAGTTTGCTTGAGTATTATGTGTGTGTTCAATAAATACGAGTCATATGTTACATCGTATGGGAACTTGTTTCATTTATGGAGATCAATTCTTTGTACTCGATCAGGATTAATAGTAAATAATAATCGACCTACTATTTGTATTTGCATCGTTAGTTTGTTATAATATATTCTACTGAGATGAGTTCGGATATTCTACTCCATACATATGTATTCTACTTGCATATAAAAGTCTTATACGATTGTCTTTTCAATACGCTTTTATTAGCTTGGGTTGTATCTATGTATGTAACGGAATCTTTGAACATAATTTTCACCAGCCTCCACAAGTCTGATCAATTTGAAACTTTTCAAACGTATCAAGGTTGGATGGCAATGCAATAATATGAAAAAAAAAGAAAAACAAAATAGTTATTATTTATATTTAGATATTTTAACTTAGCTTAAAAGCTTTGAGCACATGCAATTTATCTTGTAGTTTATAGAGATTATTTTCGTATGTCAAAGTAATCAGGTGGTACCAATAACAAATATGGACGAATAATCGCAAATCAACTAGAATTTCTTAGCCACAATTGCTTGCAACACCGATTAAAAATGCTTTTGGGTTGTTAACTTTGAAGATAAAATTTATAAAGACAAAAGACGCTTGTTTTTATGACAATGTTGTCTTGTTATTGGATTTGGTTATTCAACATTGTAATCTAAAGTTTAAATGTGTTCGTTACTATTAAAATTAAATTATTAACATGGCTGTGGCTAGTTTTTCCTTACATAATCATTACTTAATTTATAATATTAATTATAGAGTGGAAATATTGCAGTCACTACATAGCTATGTAATATGTGCTATCGCACGCCCTCAGCGGCATGAATTGGCATCCGTTCCCCATTACGTTTTAATGAAGGCACCAATCCTTGCAAAATATTCATTTATTCAAATTTTGATTATCTACGGCCCATTGCGTACAGTTTCAGGATATTTCCGTGGCTTACTCGCTTAGAAAATTTTGTTTGCATTGAATCGAAACAACTTTCGATTCCCAATGTGCTGGCATTACTTATTCCCTTATATTTAGAAATCTAAATATTACATCGTAAATCCAGGCTCCAAGCTCGCAGTACTTAGAAATTATTTACATATATTTATTGCCGTCTTTAGCATAATCGAATATGTTCTCTTAATCCAAGGATGTTCAATATTATTTATTGCACATATATTAATATTTACAATATATTTACGAGACACTGTCTCGCTTGTAATGTATTCGGCATTAAATTATTACAGTTTGTTTTATTTGTACTGTGTAACCTCTTGTGTCCTGTGTCTAATGTCAATTTCTTGTAATTTCATTTTGGTTTATAGACCAGTCAA
>DWON01005721.1:0-14609 GCA_018251015.1 Phocides pigmalion okeechobee
ATGCTTTGAAATATATACCATTATACATTGTGGGGGCGGATTGTTGCAAAGTAATTTTAATAACAACTTAATATAAATTTGCTTGCCTTGTCAGTAGACTAAAAGTATGCAAAAAATATAATTATAATATGACAAATATGTAAAACCTTATCCAATTAGAGGCTTATATTTTATAAATATAAAAAAGCCTTATTCAAGGAAATATATACTTGTATTCTATACATCGGTAGTGGTACCTCCCCTGTCAAACCGTACACGCTATCACCTTTAAAAATTAAAATAATATCAGGCAAAACGTCAAGCGATAAACAAAATTGCTCCATCACGCCTTACAAAAATCTGCGTCGGCATAATTACAGATAATCGAATGTGGCTGATAAAGTTTCACAGTAGCCGAGTGTCAGCGCCGGCCCATTTCCATCATTCGTTTGAAACGATAAGTGCGACGGCCGCGATAAAAAGCGCTCGTTTATTAAGTTCATTACGATAGCTGCCGTGATTCGGTAGCCGATTCTATATCCGCGTCGGTACGGTCAGCTACATCAATCAAATATGCAAAATAATAATTATAAAATAATATTAATTTATATTTCATTACCGTCTTCTTATTTTTTTTCTCATCTCATGAGATCTCGTCTCATATTGTCTCGTCTCGTCTTGTTGCAATTTATTTTATTACATTCAATAGGAACGGAGAACACTGATAACCTCGTAGTAAGATTTTCAAAATTAAAATAAGTATTAAGAATTATTTATCATATATACATATTTTACAATGCAACGAATACTCACGATTAACGATTTTTTATTGCCAACATGTCGAACCAGTTGCATGGCTCGTGGATATGGGTGAACTGCGTTGATAGGGAAAAGTTTTTAGCAGTAACCTTTATCATTAACCAATGGCGATAACGGTAATGGAAATCATCATGGAAAAACTCACTAGCTTTTCCATGAAATTCTCAAAGGTGTGGCTACGAATTTTCATTGGGCTTGATTGGTGGACTAAATCTCCTCATTCTGAGAGAAGACAATGGTAATGAGGTTGGTACGGATGCATAATAAGACAGTAAATATACAATACAATAAAACAGGACCAAAGTCCTGCCTGACATCGTACACAAATTCGTTGCTACTCCTGAGGACTGAGATGCTCGCCTGTCTCTTTCAGCTACATGTGAGTATAGATGACAACCGCATAAAACGAAATACAAGAACTAATTTATAAAACGGATTATGAGAGCAAGGGCAGTCCCTCCCCGATCAAATTTTGTTGCACGTGCTAAAGGTTTTGAATATTCCCAAAGATTTCAGTAAAGAATCTACTTTAAACAAAAATATTCTGATTTTTTAACAACACACAACAAATAACACAAACATATAATGTAGACTACCTTAAAACTAATAACATTTAAGAACCTAAACTAACCAATGAGTTACAATTTTTGATTTTTTTAAATGCATAAGTGGGCCGAAACTCTTTTGTGGACCGTACCAATACATATCAGATGATCGGCCGCCGACCGGTTGCGGAGTCACTAAATGATATACTTTTGACAGTTACAAAGATATTTCAGACGAGATAATATTGACAGCGGCGCGATCCGAAGCCACAGACGCAGATAAAAAATACGTCAAGAGTGTATACAGTTTAAGCTAGGGTTCAGTATTTTTTTATGAAAGAGTAAGAAACAGGCATGCAGGCCACCTGATGTTAAGTGGTCCCTGTAGCCCACGGACAACCACGTACAATCTCAAATATAACAGAAGTTCTATTTAAGGATGGACGCAGACGCTTTTCAACTATTGAGGACTAAGATGATCGCCTCCAAAAATGTGTATCCGGCAACCAACAGTATTTCATTGGTACTATAGTTCGACCGAGGAGGTACCACCGCTGCCCTCATAATCCGTCGTAAAGCATTACCTGTGTTTCGAACAGGTACGGTAGTCGGCTTCACTTTGAAGCGAGGCAACCATCTTAGTACTCAGGAGTAGCAACTTACTCAGATAGGACTTCAGTCGTGTTTGTAGTTGTACATGTATGTCTGTGGGCTGCGACTACTTAACATCAGGTGGTTTGTATACTCGTTTGTTACTCTCCTCACATAAAAAGAATATAAATATTAAAGTACTATCGTCATGGAATATATACATTTTACTATGTAAAGGGTACTCACGATATATATTTTTAATACATTTTAAATATATTAATTGCAATTAAAAATCGTAATCGTACTCACGATCTACGATTTTCTGTGGAAATTTATACTTTTTACTATGTCATGGGTACATGACATAATAAAATGTATGTAACTAGGGACCCCTAAAAAGCTAATGTACATTGCCAAAGCGTTTATCGGGGTCCCAATGTGTTTGACTTGAGGATTGGGTTCGGGAACCAATTATCTGGTGCCGATGGAACTGATTGGGGACAGAATTAATTATTTACATTGCAGACTGTGGAGGATTAAATTAAATTTTGATAATTAATTTTATAAACGCAACTCAACTCAAATATGATGACCAGCATGCAGGTAATCATGTTGATGTGACACACAAAAGGTTCTGGTTCGATTTCCGATTAAGCAGACATCTGGCTGGTATTTTAATAGCTAACTTCAAATTCAAATATTTTATTTTATTATAAGGTATTTACATACACTTAATGAATGTCAAGGGTGCAATGTAAAATCAGTACGCCGGCTTTGAACGCCCTGTTGACCAAGGTTGATCGAGAGAAAAAAGCCGGCGGAAAAAAAATTGCATGCAGATCACTTATTGACAAATGGTTTTTGTACTCTATGTCCATCCACGTGCTAATTCCAGAAGGGCTATCCTGTGACTCTCTGATGCCATGCTTAGTTGCGTTGTTATTCCTGAAAACTTAGATATTGTCTCACTTATATTTCAATGTAGCGAGCGACCGCAGCATTTCAACTGAAAACCTACTTCACTTCAGATTATGAAAATAGTGGTACCTCCCCGGTCAAACTATAGTTCTACTACCTATATGTATATCTCACGTGTATAGTGTACATGTACATAATGAATACATGGATGCATATACGGCACATTTACCTTAATCTTATCAAACATCATTCTCTGGACATTTCGTTGTAATAAACAACGGTATATACGTCGGCTCGCTGCCTTGTGACGTGAGTTTTAAATTGAATAAGAAATAAATCTTGTCACTTTTTAAGGCTGTATTGATGGCCGCTTGTCACTGTCACCGAGTTCTTTATGCCCCTCATGTCAGCCATGTTATCAGTCTGCACAGCCATATATTATGCGTAACTTTGTAACAAGAATGACTGTTTTTGAATGGTGAACTTATTTTCCGGATATAAAATACAACTGGCCAATTATAGGGCGATTTACCTCATTTGTTTGGTAGCAATATTCAATAATTATGATTGGTATAAAATTTGAAAAAGTGCTCATCTAGGATTTTTTAGAATTTAAAATATCCAGGAGTTGAACAAGGCAATTTATGTCATGCGTCTGTGAAAATTTTATTTTCATTGATGTATTTAGAAAAATAGTTAGTTACCTTCATCAGTTTTCTGGTTATTATAGTAAGATCTATTAAGTTTAGGACCAGATGGTCGTGGTGGAAACGAAATTGTATACTTCTTGTTGAGTTCATCGTACCTACAAAATTGGGAATCTTTGTATAAGTTTTATTTTAAACGAGGAGAGAAAAATACGTCGGCATCTTACCTCAAACGGAACTGAAATGTTACCTCAGATCGATAGTAAACGTGTTGCTACTTGTGAGGACTGAGGTGGTCCGTGGTCGTCTCGCTTGTAAGTGTAGCCGGTAACCGCACCTCTCCAACCGAAACTAAGGGCGGAAATAAGGGCGGTGTCGGTACCCGGTTGACTGTGGTTCCACCACCTTACAATTCTTTTCCATAACGTTCTTTAAAGTGTTTGCAGTTTACTGACGACGTGGTAGACTATGGCCCAACCTTCTCTTTCCGAGAAGAAACTTATCTAGTAGAGTAATGGCTAGATGAAACTTAACAGTAATAAAAGACTAAAAACAGATAGTACACTGCAAAGAACTGTTTACTTCAACACATAAATTATGTTATTAAATACAATTTTAGACAATTTACAGGCACGCAATGATGATAGCGTGCACTGATCAAAGATCAAAGAGCAGGAAAGTGCTAAACACTTGTAAAATCTCCATCAAACCACAAAGCACTAACCAACAAAACACTTCATACGATTTTAGCACTTAAAACCCGAGTAATAGAGACTAAAATAGTGTATATGGTTAAAGGTGCAGACGCACTACATTTGTTCCGTATGGTGGCAGATGATACCGATTCCACTTAAACCACTCAAGATTGAAACCCGAAAAGCCATAAATCAACTGATAACGATAACTCATAGTTTGAGCGACCATTGAGTCAGAATTTAGTACGCTCTTTAGCGGTATTTGACTCCAAACACTAACAAATTCTGATAGCCAGAAATCTTACAGTTACTTTATGCACACTTTTAGTTATATTTTGAATTAATTGTTATTAAATGTAATTATTATCACGGAAGTTATACATTTTACTATGTACCAGGTCTAGGCAAATGGAGCACAGAGCGTCCCACAACCAGATGCACCGACCTGGTAAGGATAGCAGGTAACCGCTGGATGCAGAGGTCGAAGCCGAACTGAGTAGCGCCATCTAGGGGAGGCCTATGTCCAGCAGTAGACGTGAAAAGATTGATGGATGGATGGGCCGGGTACTTACGATTAAGGATTGATCTTTGGTTGCCGATATTTCAAACCTCACTTCGAAACTCGTGTGCACGGCTGAACATCACCAAATCGAGTTTAACCATTACCGTGAGCCATGCAACTGATTCGAAATATCGGCAATTAAAAATGGTTAATCGTAAGTAGATATATAGTAAACTGTATAAACTCCGCGATGATGTTAATTTAAAATCGTATGAGAAAAGTAGCAAACGAGCATGCAGGCCAATAAATGTTAATAAATGCTGATCATCATCATCGGGGGACTTCCCAGCCTCTTTGGGCACGATAATCATCATCACCTTGACCTTTCCTCCCCATACAAGCGTGGGCGGCGACCGGTCCTACGCTGCGGCATTCGCTCTTTTTCTCCGTGGAGACAGCGACTGGTTCGAGGCACCTGAACCCTTTCAAACAAAAGGGCTAGGTGCCAAATCTCGGCAGGCGTCCTCCTTTTAGTCGCCTTTCCCGACAGGAAATACCGTGGCGCTATATAGTCCCACACTTCAAGGACACTTAAATACTGCAGCCATCTACATACAACCATCAAACCGTCAAACAGGACTGATGGACTATACAATTAAAAAGCGTTAATCGTGAGCACCCCGTCATACAATAAAATGCTATTCTCATATTAATCTCATATAAACTAAAGCCGTAAAGAGAAAAATTATGAGAATCAATATATTAACGGTGGCACATATCATGACTACGCTAAATTAACATTTCAACAAGCAAAGCGCCCGGGGAGCTAATGTTGCAGCTGTCAAAAGACTAGCCATAGGACGTCCATGAATCCTAAAACATACGGATTTGGTTCTAAATATATGAAAATAAATATGGTTGTTAGATACACGGTAGATGCGAAAAAAAGTAATTCGTTATTTAACAAATTTTGTAATTAAAATCTATTTTTTTATGTGAGAAGAGCAGCAAACGAACATGCAAATTACCTGATGTTAAGCAGTTGCAGAGTAAGACCTTACGTACAACCAAAAACACGAATGAAATCCCATCTGAGCTCGAACGTAGATGCATTGCTACTCCTGAGGACTAAGATGGTCGCCTCGCTTTAAAGTGTAGCCGACAACCGCTACTCTCCAACCAAAACACAAGAAATGCTTCACAGCTGATTATGAGGACGGCGGTGGTACCTGCCCGGTCGAACTATAGTTCTCCCACCTTTAAATTACTGTTGTTTGTTTTAATAAAATTGTAACTGATCGCTACCTTTAGATGAAAGAAAAAAAGATTGCCGTTATTAACGCAATATACTACAAATAATACTTGTTATTTTTTCTTAATTATATTTACTTTTATCCTTGCTCAGTTCCAAGACAATATAGCGTGGTAATACAGTCAACACTGAGACCAATGTCAGAAGCATTCTCTAAAAAAATTGAGGTAGATTTAATGAATACTTTTAGCGTTTAACACTTTAAATGCGGCGCCAATATATTAGATTAAGGTCAGCGTCGCGAGAAGCGGCACTAAACTGAAGCTGTATTCTGTAGACAGAAGATGTGCCGACAATTCAGAAAAATATTGTATTTTTTAGTACTTGTGTATCATCTACAAATACACAGACGTAATATTCGCCCCCAGTCTTGTAGCGCCGACGTAAATGCGAGTATAGATACATACAGATTTATACGTACAACAAAAGTGTGGATAAGCCGCAAGTGCATTGCTCCTAGTGATACATAGCAATGTTGTACACCGCAGGGAAAGTGTTAAGGAACATAGGAAAGGAACGTTATAAATATACGAACGTAATTTATATTTTTATTTGATTCTACGATTAGCCACATACAATATCTATGTCATAGTTATAGTCAGAAAGTGATATATTATATCGTACTATATGACAATTGATTTAAATTACATCAAAAGTTTAAAAAACATTTTTTAAACTAAGTTAAACTTTAAACATGTCTATATTTAGACGTATATAGATTATTTTTGATATAAAAGGCTTCATCCAAATTGCTGTCCCTTGGATGAGTTAAAAAACGGAATTTTAACTTTTATGCAATAGCAAGGATAAAATAATACTGTTTCGGTTCATACCATCATGGTCACAGTACAGCAACAACTTTTTGTCGGTTGTCTACCACCGCCACCTCGCAGACAGAGTTGATCTATTCTCCTTTGGGCACACATTTTTATCTTACAAAGTGCTCGGATAGACACCGGGGAACTTTGCGGAAAATTCATCTTTCGCAACCCGTTCAAACGAAACAACCACCACGATTTAACAAGCAAAATTAAACCTAACACCCACAACAGAGAGTCGCATTTCCAATGAACGAAATTCTCGCTTATGTTATCAAAGGGTGGACGCAAGAAAGACTCGGGTATAAATATATGAAGGTACATTAATCTAAGCAGACGTACATTCTTCGCGAGGGCAGAGTTGAAATGGCGTGAAAATATGACTCGTTATTTATGTCCCGTGTCACGGGCGGAATGACGTGACGTCCTTTTTAAACGACTTTGTTGGGAAGGAATTTTGTGGTAGGATTTAGCGCTACGTAACGATATTTTGGCGCTAATTTAAATAAATAATGGTAGCTTTGTATTCATATGAGCATCGAGTAAATAATTCGAATGAAAATCGATTATTTGTGTCGTGATACGGAACCCAAAATAGCGAACTAGACATAAAAATGTAGGATATTTAATATGACTGTCAGCGCTGGACCTAAGTATAAAAGCAAGGTTTTATTTTGAAAGCCCCTTTACAACCCAGTTAATTTTTTTTATATGAGAAGAATAGTAAACGAGAATGCAAACCGCCTGATGTTAAGTAGTCACAGCCCACAGACGTCTACGTACAAACACAAACAGGACCGAAATCATATCTGAGCTCGAACGTAGATGCGTTGTCACTCCTGAGGAATAAGACGGTCGCCTCGCTTCAAAGTGTAGCCGGCAACAGCACCTCTCCAACCGAAACACAATTAATGTTTTACGGCGGATTATGAGGGCGGCGGTGAACCTCCCCAGTCGAACTATAATTTTCCCACCTTTAAAATGCACAGTACACTCAAAAAATCTAAAAAGTATCGTAAAATTTACATCGAAAATAAACTAAAACGCAACACCAGATGCACTCAGAACCCACACTGCACTTCGTATTATTTATGACCTCGGCAATTATAACGGAGCTAATGTAGCAACACTGGCAATGTCAGCTACTGGATGATAATAAGTAAGAAATATGGCTAGTGTTGCCAGGTGGAAGCGTTGTGCCCTGCGGCAGGGAAAAATACCGTACAAATGAATAACAAAGATTAAAATAGCATCATCACATTTTAATCGACCATCATACGTTAAACATCAGTATTTTGTTAAAGTTTAAAGGTGGAAAAACTATAGTTCGACAGGGGAGATACCACCGCCGCCCTCATAATAAAGCATTACTTATATTTCGGTTAGAGAAGTGCCGTTGCCGGCTACACTTTGAAACGAGGCGACCGTCTTTTGTCCTTAGGAGTAGCAACGTATCTATCTTCGAGCTCAGATAAGATTTCATTCTTTGCGGTTGTACGTGGATGTCTATAGGCTGCAGCTACTTAACATCAGGTGATTTACATGACAGTTTGCTGCTCTTCTCATAAAAAAAAGAAATCCATGAGAAGAATATGATAAAAGATAGAACGTGTCCAATATATCCTTGCAACGCTAACAAACGTATCCGCAATAGCATTATTGGAATCTACGAAAACATCGCATAAAACGCTGAAATGGGAACCGACGCAGATACAGAAATAGCGAGCAATAACGACACAACAGTTATAAAAGCGCAAATAAAAAATGGCCGAAGCGTCATAAAGCATCTTTTATTGCGGCAATCAATAATATTTTATAGGTACATTCAATAAAGACTAGGACCGGAGTTACTCAAGCGTATAACGCAATAATTACAGCGCAACGGGCACATAAAGAAGATTTACACGAAAACGGCGACTCGGTAACAGTCTCCGGAGACTATAAAATTCGCTGCACACGTATATCTCGCTCTCAATAAACAAACGTGAAAGCGTGGATAAAGCCGAAAGACTAACATATATCTTGGGGAGCAATAAAATAAATCCACCGCGCTCCCATAATAACATTTCGAGCTGAATTATTTTCTAATCCTCAGTCGGGAAGCTAATAGTTCGCACGTGTCGGCCTTTATACTGAGTTACGGGTGAAAACAACCCAAGAAAAACATGAATTTCCTCTACAACGGAGCTCTAATACGCCTCTAATGCGGACACCTTAATAATTGTCAAATAAATTCAGCGAAAAAGTGCTGCAGCTTAGCGGTGTGAGTGTAACGACGTCATAAGTTTCCAGCGCTGTTGATCTAGCGGTGCGCGCTGAAAAAGCGCTTTCGACCTTCAATGCGGTTGTTTTAGTGCACACGATAAACGAGCTACGAGATATAGTCGAAACTAACTTGGAATGACTTATCTGTATATACACAGAATGGTCGAACTAGAAACAAGCAATATTCTCAAAGTCATAGAACAATAGTTCGGCTGGGGAAGTACCACCGTCGTCCTAATTATCCAACCTAAAGTAGTTCTTGTTTTTCGGTTAGAGAGATGCAGTTGCAGGCTACGTTTATAAGCGAGGTGGCCATATCAGTTTTTGGGAGTAGTAATATATCTACGAATTCATTAAAAAACTTCTGATAAATAAGTATTTATATAGAATACTACCTTTTGATTACGGTTTTGCATACACATATCGATATATAAGTGGAAAAGTTCCCAAAATTCTTAAGTACTCACTCACTTACCCTACACTTTATTTACCTGCATAATTTCGCAATTCTAGGCTCATCGATTTCATCTGTGCATTGGTCTCTGTCCGTCATTTTACTCTTTTATGTATTAGACATAGATTAATACGAGTCTGTTTATATGTCGATATGTTACAATGTATTTACTCTACTTATACTCACATTATTATTCAGTTTTTTGTATCCGATCACAGAAATAACTTTATCGCTTATAGCTTACCCATTTAATGTGAGACATTTCGGAAACTGAGGATTATGCTCTGTGATGCTAAAGTTTGATAATATCTTTATGCTTTTGGGGTATTTGTTTTAGGATCTCGAAGGACCAAATGCAGCGTAATAAGCATTTGAGTATAACCGTTATTGCATCTCCATCCGTTCTTTGTACGGATGGAGGCATTAAGGGTACATCTAGTGGAAGCATACACTTCGATGGGGACTTCCCCCGTCAACACGGTCACCTTTATTTTTTTATGTGACAAGAGCAGCAAACGAGCGTGCAAACCACCTGATGGTAAGAAGTTGCAGCCCATAGCCATCCATGTACAGTCGCAAACACGGCCGAAATCCTATCTGAGCTCGAACGTAAATGAATTGCTACTCCTGAGGACTAAGATGGTCGCTACGCTTGAAAGTGTAGCCGGCAACCGCACCTCTCCAACCGAAATACAAGTACTGCTTTACGGCGGATTATGAGGGCGGCGATGGTCGCCGGCCCAACTATAGTTCTCCCCCCTCGCGCCTCTTTATAATCCACTATGATAAATTATTGTGTGTCAATTGTGTTAGAATCTTAATTAAAACTCACCGGAACATTTTGATATTTTTTTACTTCAGTATTATTTACAACAATATGATTGAAACACACAAAACTCTCTGACTGCTATGGCACATTTATAAATTATTAACTCAGACTTTTACAATTTTCTTTATTATTTAAAATGTAGAAAAAGTAATGCGCAGAAAAATGGGAAGGATAATATATATATATCTAGATGCGACATTGTTTTTTTCATTTAACTTTTTTATTCTATTTTTGAATATGAGTATATTATTTTGTGCCTGTATTCGACGTACAGTTATTGAGTCGCCTACAATCTTCGCCATACAATGTAAGTAATTTAAAATACCAAATACTAATCTCAGTTTCTACTCATTACCTTACAATTGCAAAGGTATGGCTGCCGCGTACATATAAGTTATGAGACTTAGTCCTCTGAAGTATCAATGCTGTAACGCACAAAACACTCACCGATTGATTTGGTAAAATTGTGGACAATAAATCCCGACTTTTGTAATATTTCTATTGTTTAATATAGAGTGAATAATAATTAGTACTGCGCAGAATACGGAATAACAAAACATACATAGGTATTGATGCGATATTGCTTTTTTCATTTAGCTTTTTTTGTTCTACTTTCAAATATACATATATAATTTTGTGTCTGTATTCAAGACTATTAGTGTGTCGCCTACAAATGAATTTGTTGACGTCAGACGGGACATTCTTATCATATTCAATTTCATAAGAAAAGGTTAACGCATGTTCATGTTTTAAAGGTGGGTGAACTATAGTTCGACCGGGGAGGTACCACCGCCGCCCACATAATCCGCCGTAGAAAGGTGGAAGAATTTCAGTTCGACCTAAGAGGTACCACCGTCGCCCTCATAATCCGCCGTAAAGCATTACTTGTATTTCGGCTGAACAGATACGGTTCCCGGCTACACTTTGAAACGAGGCGACCATGTTAGTCCTCAGAAATAGCAACGCATCTACGTTCTAGCTCAGATAGGATTTCAGTCGTGTTTGTGGTTGTTTGTGGATGTCTATGGGCTGCGACCATTTAACATGAGGTGGTTTGCATGCTCGTTTGCTACTAAAAAAAAAAAGTACACGCTAACGCAAGATCACAAATACCTCCTGTTTAATTTCAAGGCAATCGAGCAATAAAAATAAACCGCTCGTTCTTTATATCATAGAGACACATCCATCTATTATGATAGCGACAATTCACGCAATTTATTACAACAATGAACATTGCGTTGAAATCGTAACTCAACGCGATATATAGCGATAGCGATTACGCTGCAACGAATAAGCGTTGCGCGCGATTCGTCCGCGCGATAACGCTAAGCGCTCCACGCGAATATTTCGCGTCGACGTCTTCCTCGCGTTAGTTGGCTTTGTACAAGATGAGTGCAAGTTATAAGAGAAAGGCAATAAAAATAATCCGCTCGCTCCTTATATCATAGAGACGCATCCATCTATTATTATAGTGACAATACAATTCACGCAATTTATTACAACAATGAACATTGCGTTGAAATCGTAACTCAACGCGATATATAGCGATAGTGGTACGATTACGCTGCAACAAATAAGCGTTGCGCGCGATTTGTCGGCGCGATAACGTTAAGCGCTCTACGCAAATATTTTGCTTCGACGTCTTCCTCGCATTAGTTGGCTTTGTACAAGATGAGTGCAAGTTATAAGAGAATAGCGATAAAAATGTTCATCAAAAAGCTACAGTAACGCTGATATTTTTTCCACATCTTATTCAGCTGCGCTATTTATTTGAATGTTGTATATACCTTTAAAGGCAAGTCACCTTTAACAAAACTAAATGTATTTAAATTACCAATGTATAGTGATAAGCTAATGGTGTATCTGTTAAATAAATAAATATTTTCTCATAAATGTACATACATAGTTTTTTTGGATTACACCGAATTGGCTTTATAAATCAGGATTAGTACTAATTATGAGAGAATAGCGATTTGTAAGGCATTAACGACGAAAGTATTTTGTGATCGTTCATAGTACTACTAAAGGTACTTATCACACCTTTTTTGCATATCGATAAGCAGCAGTTGATGCAACTTTTTTATTTTTGGGAGCTATGGTATGCTAATATAGCTGATATTTTCGCATGTGGCCTTGTTCGTGTCAAAACATACATAACCTTATTTTTGGGTTGCACCGTGTTCTGGTGATAAAAAAGGCGTTTCCTTTTTCGAGTAGTGGTCTTCCTCGCGTTAGTTGGTTTTATACGTAGAGATTAGTACAAGTTATAAGAGAATAGCGATAAAGATGTTTATTAAAAAGCTATGGTTACTCATATCAACAACATACAATCATAACCTTCTTTTTAAATGACACCGCACAGTGGTTATAAAAATAGGTCGCAAGCTTTTCCGCTTCGACGTCTTTAGGTTGGTTAGCTTTATACGAGATGAGTACAAGTTGTGAGTGACTGGCGAGTTATAAGGAATTAGCGAAATGTTTTGATAATGATCGTTCCTAGCAATATTATACAACTGTCATAATTATTGTGCACAAAGAGCAACTAAAGGCATCTTATTAAGATGCAATTACTTGCTTTTTGTACTCGGTACAGAGTCACTCGCCTGTAAAATATTTATTAATCGGGAAAATTCATATGGAAATTATAAATTTAAAATTTTGATATGGATCTAGGTAGTTACCTTTAAAACGTGTGTCGTAGTCTTAGAATATGAGTACAGAATTTTTTATTTAGAAAATTTATTAGTCTAAATTAAATAATGGTACTAACAAACAAATACCATTTTCTTACATAGCGGATACTCATAATTAACATTTTAATTGCCAATGTTTTGAATCAGCTGTGGTCACGGCGAAACCGACGAAAAACGGAGCACGTTTCGCCGTGACCACGAGCCATGTAACTGGCTGGTATAAATTCCGTGATGATAGTAATTCAAACACAAATACCAAATTGGAGTGAATCCGCTCTCCTCCCATTTTCGTTTATCACTTGTACCGCATTAATTAAACTAGGTTTCCTAGGATTTACGTGCCACGTTATTTGACTATCGCGCTTGCAACCTAACACTGGTGTTGGCTAAACACAAGCAGTTTTAGCAAGTAAACAGCTTTTTTATAAAACAAACCTGTCAAGTACAAGACAAGATGAAGAGCACGTAGATCAGACACAAATATATCATGTAACACCATAAAAGCCTCCTTTTAATTACAATAACGAAAACCTTAAACGTTATTATAATAAAAGCCTAGCCTTAACACCATAAAAGCCTTAAAATCATAAACGCCTAACTAACCTAATCTAACCTAACCTTTTAATTACAATAACGAAACCTTTAAAATTTATTATAAAAGTTTAACCTAAAAATCTAAAGTGAGCACGTGCCCATGCATGGTGCCAAGGACGCTGGCCGCATTCCCGCGTTGAATAGGAAATTAACTTTTGTATGATGAAAAAATAGCAAACGAACGTGAAGGTTATATTTAATTGTCTCTAGTCTATTCTGCAGTCCATGGACATCTACATCCAACATTAAGCAAAAATAAAGTCCTGGCAGTTATGTAGTGATACTATCACCAACCTCATAATCCGCTTCATATATTTTTTTGTATTTCAGTTTGAAAGGTGTTTGCCGACAAATGAAATGAACACCCTATCCTCAGGAGTAGCAATGCATCTGTGATCGACTTCAAATGAGACTTATTCTTTATAACTTCATTATAAATTTTATTGTACAACGGGTACTCCCGATTAATTCTTTTTAATTGCCGACATTTCGAACCAGTTACATGACTCGTGGTGACGGCGAAACTCCATACACTTCTACATCTACGAGTCGTGCAACTGTTTTTTATAAAAAAATATTAACAAACAGTTTAACTTTGCATATGTAAATAGCCTATAACTATACATAATCTCTGCATGGAAAGTAATTAAAAAATATTTATAAGCGTAACATATGTAAATATAAGTTAAATATTTATTAACATTTTAATTACGGTGATGAAAATGTTAGGACTAATATCATTAAGGTCCTAAAAGGCTAACTTATTTAAAGTTAATGTATTACTCATAGTATATTTGAGTAGGTTGACAATATGTTATCATATTCTACTAATTATCTCTAATCTCATCATCTCATCTCATCTACTAATTAGATTTTTGATGTTGATAAAAACATCCAATATATTAACAAATTTAATATTTTAAAGGTGGCAGAGCCATTAGAGCTCGC